>JAQHUG010000233.1:1028363-1075183 GCA_028555095.1 Dicrostonyx torquatus | reverse complement strand
GTATCAGGACATGCTGGGACATTCAGAGAAGATTCAAATAAACTGTTACCTAACAGGAAGCTACAAAAGTGTGTGTGTGTAACAGAAGTACAAAAGTGATTTCATTAACCTTTATTCTTTTATTCTTGTTTAATTAATAAAAATCTAAATAATCAGGAGAATAATTGCTATTTTATATTTCTTTTAACTTTCCTTATACTGGATGTAATACATCAATTAATACTTAAAAAATTCAATCATCTTATGGAACAAGCTTTTCACAAATATATGGCAATGCCACAATGAAGCCCATTTATTTATAAGGTAACTTTAAACAATAATATAAATTTTACCAGTATATTCTTTTAAAAAATATATATTTATTTATTTATTATGTATACAATATTCTTTCTGTGTGTATGTCTGCAGGCCAGAAGATGGCACCAGACCTCATTACAGATGGCTGTGAGCCACCATGTGGTTGCCGGGAATTGAACTCAGGACCTTTGGAAGAACAGGCAATGCTCTTAACCATTGAGCCATCTCTTCAGCCCCAACAGTATATTCTTAATTTCAACAGAGTACTCAAAAAGCTAATAGATAGTGAAATTTTAAAAACTCTTTAAAGGAATATAAAAATGAATGACTGGTATATCTGTTGTGCCCAGATGGAAAGATTATAATAAAGTGAGCTATAGACATGTGTCATCTGTCTTCCTGTAGGTGACAGATTATCCAAGCACTGAGGATGAGCTCAGGGGCACAGCAAGGAGGATAAGCTCCGTGACACAGCACTTGCCTAACATTTTAGAAGCCCTTGGTTCCAGAGGAACACAGCAAAAGAAAAGATAAAAATGAAGAATAAGTTAATCCTTGAGTATATTTTTAAAATGCTAGGCTGTAAAATTCATTAAAATTATGACTGTTCCCAAGTCACTAAAAGGAAGATGAAGATGCCTACACAGAGCACCTGACCCGCACAGGTAACAAGGCAGAGATGTACGCATTTGACATAAACTAAACGTAAGCTTTACTTCTTCTTTCAACCAAAAACTGCTCTGTCTCAATCTTATTCCCATTTTAATAAACTACAATGCAAAAATTAAGGGTTAAGATAAAATAGCTTACTTTAAGCTGTCCAATTTCTTTAAATTTGTATACTTCATATTCCCAGAGGGCTGCATTTTTCCCAAGAATTTTCTGGCATTTTCTGGAAGCAAAAACATTTCATGGAGAAATAAAATGTAAATAAAAACAAAGAGATTAAGTAGACATTTCCCCAGTGGTTTAGGTAACCCTCCCCAGAGCTCTGACGGGGTTCTATCTCTATCGTCAACAAACATGAAGGTGTCACCATCACTATTCTGACTGTATATGGAGTTCACGACAATCATGAAAACTATATAAAATACTACAGAAAAAGATAGGTCTCTTTCAGAAGACCAGGGGTTCCCCTGACTTGATTTGTATAGAAAGCACTGCTGGTTTGGACTTTCTATAGGAAAACTGACGATAACACAAATGCCAACAACTTCCAGGTCAGCTTTAAAAATGAGGTGAAAAAGCAGACTGTAGAAAATCAAATTCCCAGCCTCCCATATAATTTATAGGCTGAGTCTCATCTCAGGGCATTCAGGGCAGGTCTAAAGGTGTCTCACAGGCTTTAGTGTTTCCACTTCGCTACCACACTCTCACAAGGAGCCACTATCCTTGAGCTATATGCAGATGCACTTTGTTCTAGATTTCATTCAAAGGCATGTGTAGCACAACTGGCCCTAGAAACTGGAGTGCACACAAAGTGAGAGCTGGGGGAAAGTCTGCTCACTCTATACAGAGAACCGGAGAAGTCATTCTAATGCAAACAGGCCAATAGGGAGTCTGCCTGCCCACTGTGTGCTGTGCTATGGGAAGTGGGACTGGGGTCATACAGTACAGGTTGACACTACACTCCTGCTAATCTGGACAATCCTTTAATTCTGTGCTGCTGGCTCGTGTCTTACACCAGACCTTTTCATACCTTTCTAGAAAGATATAAAAGAGTCAATTGGAAAGAATCACTTATATTTGTTGTCACCATCAGCCATGAATAACTGTGAGGATGTCGGTATTACCGTGCAGCCATGTCGTAGTCCCCTCTCTCCACCAGGTGGTTTACATATGCCAGCCCAATATCCTATAGAAAGGCAAATGAAGTAAATTAATAATGCAACTAGAACAACTGAAGAGCTGCCTGTCAGTTTCTGGGCAGAAAGGGCTTGGGGTTCCTATGAGAACCACAGCCCAAGCCTGTCTGTATCTGTGTCATAGCTTGGGTAATATTACACTTTAGCTCATTTAGATTTAATGCATTTATTTTCATATAAATTTTAATAATCAAAGTTTTAAAAATTGAACCTTGTTTCCATATGAAATCTTCTAACCTATCCCACTCAGATATGCTCTGCAGAGGAAGTCTCTGATACTAGAAATAGCCTAAATTGTCACCGGATATAAAGGTTTGTTTTCACAATGTCTTCCGTTAAATGTGATCTCTTCCAGAGGAAGTCTAAAGACATGCAAGAAAACTGGACTGGCAGGGGATATGGATACAGACAGCTAAAATCAAGGGCATTTGAGGGATAGTATGGAAACCTAGTATAGTAGAAGCTTCCTAACACATACATATATGAAGGTGATATAAAAAAATATTCCAATAATAGGGAAACAGAGCCTCAACTGAACATCTCTCATTATCAAATGAAGTTTCCAGTACCAGGAATGGGTTATACCTAATAGAGTTGTTGGCCAAAAGGATGTCGTGGGAACCCCAAATAACCCAGACTGTTGCCAAGGCTATAAGCTGCTCTCCACAAACTGGCTGAAGACAATACCTAGCCAACTCACTGAACATGGAGACATGGAGCTGGTACCTACCGAGAGCCTTCACCCCTACTGGCTAGTGCACTTGGTACCAGAAGGTACTCTACACGCTCCAAAGGAGAAATGTAACACTCAACCCAGCTGCAAACCCTTCGATCTACAATGGTGTCCGGCCTGCACGATGTGACAGTACAGCAATGGCACAAAGCTAATGAGTAAACAAGCCACATATGATTTGAATTTAGGTCCATTCTATGTGATGAAACCATACCTGATGTTACTCAAGTGACCAAGAGCCTAAGACTAGATAGTCCAGGGATATACGTAAAAGCAATGTAAATTACAAGAATGTAGCAACAGAATGATCCCAATGACATACTTTTACATTCAAAAATCAGTATCTTGCTCAACCATCACCAGAGAAGCTTCCTCCTGCAGCAGATGGGAACAAATATAGAGACCCACAGCCAGACAATATGCAGAGAGTGGAACCTTGGAACACTCAGCCCTACATGGAATAATACCTCCATCAAATCCCTCTCCTCAGGGCTAGAGTAACCCTGCAGAAGAGGAGGGAAAAAGAGCATAAGAGTCAGCAGGAATAGAAGGCCCCTTGGAAACAAGGCCTTCTAAATACAGCAGGATAGACCCTCTTGTGAACTCAGAGACTGATGCAGAATGCACAGGAACTGCAAGGGTCTGTACCAGATGGGGTCCAAGAGCTGAAAGGAGAAGCAGACTCACGCCCCCATATCTAATCCAGAAGAGATCTCCAATTGATGACCATTTGCAAACAAAAATTTTGTTCTCTCCAGGGAGAACAAAAAAGAGGAGTTTGTTAACTCCTTTCATGGGTAGGCGGCATGCCAGCAGCAGATGGCCAACAGAAAGCAAGCTCAGTGGCATCTTTGGAGGTTCCTTTCCTCAGAGTATCCTGCCAGGGCTTTTTCCTAATTCCCTTTCTTTTTTTCGCTTTAGGTCCTTTGTGCATATATTATGGCTTCCAGCTTTGTGGTTTAATGGGATTCCTGAGTGCGTATATGAATGGGTCTCTGTATCAATATCCATTTCTCATGTCTTTTCTTGTGCTCTTTTCCTTCTGTTTGTTTTGTCCTATTTGTTTGTTATTGTTTTATCTTTTTATATTATATTTTATTATTATCTCTTAAATGCCTGTTTGTTTTCTAACAAGACACAGAAAGGGGGTGGATCTGGATGGGAGGAGAAAGGAGGAGGAGCTGGGAGGAACCATATAGGAACCATAACCACAATGTATTATATGAGTAAAAATATTTTCTCAATAAAAAAATGAAATAAAGCAATAAAATTGGCCTAGCTGGAAAAATATCATACTAAAGAGAAACAGGAGATGTCAGCTTAACACGAACAGTGAAAATGAGCTCAGAAGGGCAAGGAAGCCAACCCGTGGTTAGAGGTGATGGAGAGAAGGAAGCTGTGTGGGTACAGCACACCCAAGTCCATTCACACATTCCACCTGGGGCGTGTGTCCACGGGATGGGAGGGCAGCTCTCACCCTCCACAGGGCTCTCACTTCACCAGGAGCTAACATTTAATAGACAGAACAAAACTTGGGTGCTAGCTTCTACCCTGAGTGTATACAACATTTCCTCCTGGACACCAGCATTATCACTGCATGTCTTGTAAGGAGTAACACTGCCTGCTCACTTTCACTCCCTATGCCAGAGTGAGAATAAGTAAAATAAGCAAAAACTATTATCACCAGCTGCTCAGTCAGCAACGTGAGCATTTCTTTCCTTTCTTCTGATCGCACCTCCCTCTCAGCCTCTGCTGCTCCTCCTCAGTCTGTCTTGTGTGCATCATTCCTTAGAAGTCTGCACTGCAGATCCTCTGTTCTCCAACATGCACAGCTGCCATGGGTGGCTTTCTCCAAACTCAGGAAGACTGATGTGTTTGCTGCTAACAGTACACTACTAATTTGGACTCCACTCTACTAAGTATGAGACTGTTTACACAGCTCTGGGCAGGCCTCATCTTCCTACACAAACCACATGATCCTCATCCCAGCTGCCTCCCGCGGATCCTCTCTCCATGAGCCTGCCATGGTTAGACTAGCCTCATGGTTAGGAACATGAGCTTAAATTGTTCTGCATGTTCCAAAATCAGAACCAAGTTTTCAGTACATATGTCACGTCAAGATCAAATCTAGTTTTACCTATAAAGTAATTTTTTTTAAAAAACTATGTAATTAGCTCATTCAACTGCCCCACTCCTTTGGTCTCTGTCCCTTCAATACTCTGCACTCAAGGCTGCAAGGCTTTCTTCAGTTCTAAGAATTACTATTCTTCTCAACCATGCCTAAAATAAAAGACCTATAGCTTTCTTTTTTCTTCCCTTTGTTTATTGTTTTGCTTATGCATTCTTTAGGAATTAATAACTTGTATATATAGCTTTACAGAAAATTTTGGGATGAACAAAATAATATAAGAAATTTGTGCTGAAACTCAACTAGCCATTAAAGGCTAAATTTCTACTATTCATTTGTAAACAAGGGTAGTGGACTCAATGTTGTGTAAGGACAGGACTCTTTATATGTAGAGGATATGATTTTATGTCAGGTCTCTGCCCGCAAAATTCACTGTCACACTTAGCAGAGAAATCGGTTTCTAGCCATTGTACTTTTCCGGAGTCCAAAATGCAATAAAAATGTATTTGATTTCCTAGAATAGTCTCCATAACAAAAGCAATTGAATTTGTTATCAAGGCCACACCAAAGCAATCTAGTTTGAAGAGACCAGTCTTGATACATTTTGTGATAATGTGATTTTACACCTGATTTAAAGAGGCTTCCACACATTCAGCTGCGGAGCGTTGTAGTCAAAAAAGCACGTTGCCCAATGCAGTTTCAAAATTTCCTAGGTGTCCAAGTCTCTTGTTTACAAGCAAAAACTGACCCAATCGAATGCCCTCCCAGGTAAAGGAATTAGTTCAAAACACATTATGAACAGATACGAAGAACCTGTTTTCAAATCACTCAGTTTCCTTATTGTAAGAACAGTTAGATTCCAAATAATGATGCTGCACTTACCAGAATCTTATGTCTTTTAATGTTCCTTTGGCTAATTTCAGCTGCCATCAAAGCTTCCTACGTTTACACAAGCACCATGATAAGGGCCATTTAAAAAAGAAAAGGGGAGAAAATGGAGTGAGTGGGAGAGAAAGCAAATGCAGTTATAAACTGTGTTATGTTTTAATTTTTGAACTACTCAAATAAGACCTCATTTTCCTGTAGCTTTTGCTTAAGGCACTGGAATTTTGAATGTTATGGCTGAATGAACTTCACTGAATTCAAAATAAAGATATTCAACCAAAATGAAGACCCTCTCACTTTTACTTGAATTTATTCCCACACTAAGATGCTGGGATCACATCTCATACACAAATCAAAGTAACAAAATTTCTTAGACTTCAAGCCAAAAAAGGATACCTGTCATTCTAAAACTATCTGACCCAGACTGACAAAGGGCACTTTTCATTTATATTTCAATAAAGGCAAACAGCATACGTATGCCTTCATGTCTACAGTTAAGCTTATGGAAATCACATTATGTTTTTCTTTCAGAACATTTACCAGCATTAGCTTAGCATTAATATTCAACACATAAACTAAAATGTTACTTAATCTAGGGGCTGGAGAGATGATTCGGGAGTGCTTGCTTTAAAACCATGAGGAGCAGAGTTTAGATCCCAACACCCTGTAACAAGTCAGTGTCTCTCCAAATGCCTATAACCCCAGTTCTGAGACTGGTGATACAGGAGGAGAGCTAGCCTTGCTGGCTTCCAGCCTAGCAGAGAAAACCTGAGCACTGGACTCAGCGAAAGACAGTGCCTCGAAAAGAATAGGTGGAGAAAGGTAGAGGGCATACCATGCCATCTTGTCTTCTGTGTAGATAAACAAGTATAAGCACCCATGCATACATGTACATACATTCATACAGGTAAACGCATATATACAAATAAAGAACTAAATAAACAAATATAAGGAACACTAAAATATAACTTAAGCTAACGTAATAGGGTAATAGCTAGAGTATATACTAGGTATTACTATATATAAACTGGGCTCCATTTACAAATTAAAAAAAACAACAACAGCTCTTCCACATAAACTAGACACTGCTGTTTTCTGCTGATGGGCACACGAAAGCCCAGCGTTATTCTAAAGAACAAACCATCTTGGCAGCTATTACAGTTGTAGAAAATGTTGTTTTAATCCTAAAGTCAGTCACGTTGGTACATCACCTACTTAAACTTGTCAAAACCATGGCTCAGTGAAGTAGACAGCATCATTCCACCCAAATTAGTTCAAACCATTCTTAGAATAAATCTGATATCTTTCCCTTATACCCAAAATAAGAACAAAATGAGCAATATCCAAAGAGAAAAAAAGCTCTGAAAAACTAATTCTACTTTAGTTACTTTAGGAAAATAACCACAACAGCTTCAGTTCATTACTCTGACTCCCCTTTCTCCGAATCAATCATGCTTCCCCAGAACAGAAAAGCAGGCCAACAGACTGCGTGCTTTTGGTTCTGTGATTTCTCAGAGAAAGATTGTAACATATTTTGGGTTTGAGGCACACTAACTCAATATGAAAGATTTACTCTAAAAATCTTTTCTCTTTTCTATGTTCAGACAAGTCAATACTTTCAAGAAAGTAAAATCAAAACTACTTCATATTTCTTCTTTTCCAGGAGCCAGTCGATATGATCATCCTGGTCTCGCTCCTTAGCTACAACGACATCTCTTGGACTCACGATGTAGAAGAGTGATTCCCCTTCAGAGTATTCTAGAAGAGAGGAGGGTGACTGGATATTACAAAGTGGCAATAGTTTCAGGGGATGCAATTAGCCTATGATTTTAGACTCAAAAGTCAATTATCTCCCTCTACAGTCAAGTGTGCTTGACTCTCTAGAATGTCAAGGAGCACGGTGAGAACGGCAGCATGTACTGCTCTTAACTGCACCACAGTGTAAAACTGTTCAGAAGGAAGGAAGGAAAAAGAGCAAGAAGAAAAGACTATAAACAAAGCAGCAAACACAAAGAAGGTAAGTTTAGAATTCCAAGTTTAACACATTAACATTCTGACTTCAGATGAACAAATAGAACCCCAACTGCCTGTGCTAGTGCATATTAGGCTTCATCTACTGTGTATAAACTGTATTTATGGACACTTACAGCTCTATCCTTACAGAACAATAGTTCTGTAAGTCAACAACAAATGTTTCCTCTTCACTAGGGTCAAGGCCATCTAATGCACAGATGGCAGGTGCCCAAGCCCCGGGGTCATAGTCTATCATTTTAGCATGTTGCCTATGATGCCAATCCCAAGTGTTTCCAGAAGAATTCCATTATAAACCTGCTCTGAAGGGTTCTAAGCATATGACTGAGTTTGCTCTCAGCAAAATACCCAGACTGTATGCTTTCGGTTCTGAACCATAATTATTTTTTACAAAGTCCAAAATATAGTCTTCCAGTTCCTAACTACTAAGAGGGTTCATAAAGGAAGGGTCAGACGCATGCACACTTGTGTGCCGCTTCTTCGCATACGATGAGGAGTAAAACTTTTCCTAAGGCGTCCGCGGTTGAGAGGAGAGAGCAGGAAAGAGCTTCTGAAGAGCTTGAGCTCCTCCTTCCCTTCACGCACTCTACCAGGCCGTGAGGACAACACCCCAGGCAGGACTAAAGAGCCACAGCTGTCCTGCTCCTGAGCAGTGAGGGATTAGTGTACTCACCTACCCACCCACCCATACTGCAATTAACTCCGCAGGCCCAGTAACGCCATGGGAATCTTTCCATCACTCAGGACTCGGTTCCAAACACAAGGACTTCGCTGCCACCTGCAGCAAACCTTCCAGAACATCACATTTGGATTGGGAGGACAACTACAGAGTCATGCTGCTTGATATTAAGTTAAATGTCACTTAAACAGGACAGGGCTGGGATGTGTTGAGTGACAAAGGCTTACCTAGCATCTTTAAAGAGAAGGGTTTGATTCCCACCACAGAAAACATAGGTAGCTGATGAGTTGGTTTGAGGGAACAACAGAAAAAGAACCCTTTTCTCACCTTGGATCCGATCCCATGTCTAACATTCCTTTTCCTATGTGCATTCAGGCAAGGTTGCAGTATTTCTGAGTCTAGAACTCCAACTTTTACTGGCAGGGGCCAGCTCAGCTATTCTCTGAAGTCCTGTCCGTACCCATACTTAAATTCCCCTTTGGTGAGCTGAATAGAAAGGTAACAGAAGTATTAGAAAGCACAAGCAGATTTCTGCTGTCTCACCTAAGTGATAATCCCGACATTCATTCTCCTGAAAGCCCCTGACCGTCAGAGCATCGGATGAGATCTCTTCACAAGTCTCAGGAAGTGGCTGGATGATGTCCAGTCTAGGCCGGGCACAGTATTCCCTTTCCTGGGGGAAAAATGATAGGGAAGGCTCATTTTACTGAGGATACTGTAGGTTACACAAACGAACAAACTATTCAGACTTAATTTGAGTTAATTTCAGTACAAACAAAACCTTCTAAATACTTATCATGAACAGTCACCTAATTCTGTCTTACTTTGTAATTTTTTGTGAAATATACATGATTATGACATTTATGAACTGCACTATCACAGAATCTAATCCTAAAGCAGTGTGGCCGATGAGAATTTTCATCGCTCGACAGTATTTAGAATCACCACAGAAGCATATTTCTGGGTGTGTGTGTGTGTGTGTGTGTGTGTGTGTGTGTGTGTGTGTGATGATATGTCCAAAAGAGTTAAATTGAGTAAGGAAGAGTTCCCCACTGCCAGTGTGAGCTGCACCATCTAACGTTCTGGTCCTGGGCTAAAAGAACACGAGCCAACCATCAGCGCTATCTCTCTCTGCTTCTGGACTTTGATGTGATGTGAACAGCTGCCGCCAGGAGACCCCCACCAAGAAAGCCATACTGTCCAATCATGAGACAAAACAAAACCCTCCTTCCTTAAGTTGTTTTTACCTGGTATTTCATCATTGCAGTGAGAAAAGTAATGAAATTATGGCCTGACACCAACAAACACAGTTCCATGACAGCTTGTCTACACGAATATGAATGAAGAGTATTACAAACGACTTCATGTTCCAAATCACTGCTAACATGAGGAAACTAATAGTAGTGCCGAGAGGCCATAGACTAACATCCATCTCTGAGCCATACTGCTGAGCCAGTGGCACTCACTGCCTACGCTTACATCGCCATGTATCGAAGAACTTCGCCGCAGATGGCCGCTGAACACAGGCAATGGGCTAATGTGACCAGGGAACTAAATTTTTAATTTTATTTGACTATAATTAGCTTACACTTAAGCAGCATAAACAGCCAGAGACTGCAGTTTCTGAAAGTGATGCTCTAGTTCATGATAGAGCGAAAGATGAGCTGACATTTCTGAACCCAGGGTGATGATACACAGATCATGCACTGGGCTCTCAAATGAAAATGGAAGGGTGATCACATATTATTATTCTCAATTACATAGAGTGATGGTTAAAACATTAAGATTAAAATTAAGTGAGTCAATGGTAAATCTGGGAAGTCTGGAAAAAAATGAGACTTAGGGTCAACATTGAACTTCAGGACAAAATGGGTTCTGCTTTAGTTTTTGTGCTTTGGGGATATGGGCATTGCAGGTATGAAGCCCACATGCCATCAAACTGCAAAGGAGCAACAGAGAGCACACTTGGATTCTGGTATGAAGTGGGCAGGTGAGAGGAACAAAGCAGAAAACAACTAAACCCAAAAGCTCTGACTTTTACATAAAACAGTGGACCATGGATTTCTTTCAGCCCTTTTGCTAAACAAGAAGCCATTATACTTGCTTTGTATCTCACGATGTGGCTATAGCTACTGACAATCAACTCCAAGAAGAAAACATGGGGAATATACAACATAATTTATCAGATTTTTTAATAAATGAAAGAAAAAATTTCAACTTTTAACCAAAAAAAAAATAGGGGGGGGGGAACTGAGACAAGAATATCTTTAAGATTTATTTATTTATGCATTTTATGCATATGAATGTTTTATTTGCATGTATGCCTACATGACAGAAAAGGCCATTAGATCCTATTATAGATGGTTGTGAGGCACCATGTGGTTGCTAGAAATTGAACTCAGGTCCTCTGGAAGAACAGTCAGGATTCTTAACCACTGAGCCATCTCTCCAGTCCCCGATAGAAATATTTTTAAATGGCTGCTATGAAAACAATTTTAAAAAATCAAAATCATGATAAGATGAAAAACATTTGAACCTTACTGGATCATATATGAAACTTTGAGAGCTGGGAATGTAGTTCAGTGGCCTGCTAAGTATGTGGGAGACCCTGTGGTTTGATCCTTAGCACTGGTATTAGGAAAGAAGAAAACTTCTTTTACATGTGTAAGAGATATGTAACCAAAGTGATCCGTGTCCATTTACAGTCCTTGCTGTGGGGTCACACGCTCCATGTTCTTATCTATGAGCTTCTAAATAGCAACAATTTAGTTTTATCACCCTAGTACTTTGGAAAAGTTCAATTCTCAAAGCATGTGCTTTATCCATGAAGGAAAGAAAAGCAAAGAATTGGGAAACAGCTTAATGAAGTATAGGATACATTAGCTGGACAGAAGAGTGCACAGCTCCTGAACATGCTCACAAAGAAAACCACACACATGAGGAGAGTGAAATAATGTGTAGGAGAACAGAGGCACACAAAGGAGCCGTAACTGCTTCAAGCAGAGACATGTGTGCCTACGAAAGGCATCACATGGGAAACACTTGAGAGTGTTAATGAAAAGCCACTGGAAATAGCCAATAAAAACCTTATAGAAAAAGATTTTCAATATGAAGATAGAAATTGGGTAATGTGTGCCCAAAGCTGACTGTCATTCTTTTGCCCTAATTTTACTCAGTTACTCTGCATTTAAGAACTGAAAGCACACACTGACTTTAAATAAAATGAGTCTCCATCCACCAGCACACTGCAGTCTCCTAAGCTCTTACTTCTTCCTCTGAAAAACCATCTCTTCTCTGATCAGCCCTGTGAGGATGGCCTTCCTTTGGTTTTCTCCTTTCTAATACTCTTTAGTAACACAAGCTTCCCTTTTTCTTTTCCCCTTTTACTTTTTCTGATCAGTTTATTAGCCTTTTCCTTTTCCAATTTTATTGCTTCTTCCCTTGTTTAGTTCAATCACATCCTCAGTCTGCCCCACACTCCTCATCAAAAAGCACTGTTCTTACTCCCCCAGGAGCCTCTGCTTTTCTGTATTTTCAAAAAATAAATAAAATAATAATAAACTGATGTCCTGCAATAGGGCTAGAAGCCAACCCTATTGATTTTAGGAGGTTTGAGGGCTCACTTAAGTCTACAGCATTTCATTGCCTAGCAACATGGGCACCCAGAGCTTCAGTTACTATAGTGATGGCTTCCTAATGCAAGTGTTCTCTCAGATAAAGGCTCAAGTGCAGCCACCACTTCACAACAAGGGCTCCCTGGGCTTTTCTCCCCCATTTTATTCCTTATCATTTGAGAGAGAGAGAGAGAAAGAAGGAGGGGGATACAAACAGGGAGAGTACACTTCACCTGCCTGCTTACTGTGAAGGGCTAGAGAATCAATTGCAATTTCTTTTATATACAGCACCCAAAAGGAAATCCTTTTCAACAAGCTCTCCTCACTCAGGACTTGAAGTTACCCTTCTCCTGTTCCAGGCAGGGCCCTGAACTCTAACAAGAGGCAAACTAGGAATGGCACTGCTCTGGGTTCTAGAGGGAGCCCAGCTGAGAACTTCATCCCAACGTCATGGAAAAAAAAAATGGGTTTATCTGCTGCTTTCGGTTTGCAGTACATTTGGATATCTATAATCTGCACCATCAAGTGAATGAGCAACAATCCCTTTCAAAGCAGGAATTGAGCTACTTAGAAACATAAGGCCACTGGGAGGTAAGCAAATGTTTGGACTCCAGAAAAAAAGGAGCTACTCTTTCAAAAATTCCCTCTGACCACTGCAATCCCTGATGCTGCAGTGACCAGCTTCATTGCTATCATCTCTGCTAACGCAATGCCAGCTTAGTTTCTTTGCCTTTCAGAATGAGAAACCCTTTATTTCTTTCAACTAAAATATCAAGTGACTTATGACAAAGAAAAAGAAAAAAAAGCAAAAAGAAAAATAGGGCTCACTTCTTTGTGTAGCAACGGGAACAAAGGCAGGCAATGAGTGTGACTTCTGAAGATAAATATGCTAGTCTGCAGCGTAATTTCGGCTAGGCTTATTTCATAGGTCAAAAAGTTCTGGTCGGATTATAACAATCTCCTCCGATAGGCAGCCTGACCTGGGTGTGATGCTAAAAGCCAACACCTCTATATCCCTCTGTACCTGGGGAGAAGATAATTACCGTTTTTTCTGAAACCTCCTTTACGTAGGAAAGTACAACAAGCTGATCACAGAGAGGTGCAAGTCCACTAATGTAGAATTCAGTTTCAAACTGAGACACTGCAAACAAAAGGCAGAAAGGATTCACCATTAAATGGAGCAAAAAGGTGCACATGATGGCACAGACACACCAACTGTGAATGCTACAACACATTTAAAAATGTTTGAAATGGAAATACATGCTCAATCCCCTGATGTGATTATTACACATTGTGTACGTGCTGAATTACGATGCTATACTATGTGCCACAGTGTGTCTCAAGTTAAAGGACTTTCACGGGGCAACACTAAAAGAGCTTTACAACGATCCATCAAAGGAAAGACACACAGAAATGCAGACTTGAAAGTTGACATCAGAGACAAAAATGAACTTCAAATTAACAAGTGGGAGCGCTCCGCTGTGCCAGGTAACTTAATGACATCCTTACATCACGTGAAGACTCTCTGAAACAATAAAACCTAACATCAACTATCTTTAATAATAAAACAATAAAACTATGATATTACTTTTAACAAGTGGCCGTGTTTAAGTTTTTTTTTTCTCTTAAAGGTGAAGTGCAGTGATATAAACAGTACAAGTTATGCTTAGTTAATGGGAAACATCCTTTTTTTGGTTTTGGCTGTAGACATTCCATTTAAACATCTTTGCATACTTACTTCTATATCTTATATACATAAAAAATAAGAAAATTAGCATACTTAAAGCTTAAAAAGGAATACTATTAGTATAAATATTATTAAGAAGTATTAATGTCCTTAAAATATTATTATTGCAAATTAAGAAGAAGTATGCACTCTAAGGAGACGGTTCAGTGTGTAAGACTGGACTCTGCAAGCATGAGGAGTGGAGCCTGAACTCCCAGCACCCACATGAAAAACCAGGCAAGGACACATGCATCTACAGTCCCAGCACTTGATGGCCTGCAGGGCGGGCAGTTGGATCCCCAAAGCTCATTGGCCAGTCAGCTTAACTGAAATAGCAGCTTCTGGCTCAGTAGAGACCCTGTCTCAGGGCAACATGGCAGTGACAGAGAAAGACACCCTTGTCGGGCTCCCGGGTTCCAACATAGGTGAGTATGCTCACACTGTCAAAAGTAACCACATACACACAAGGCAGAGCCAGGCCTGGTGGTGGCGTTCTGCATTGCCAGCTCTCCACAGGCTGAAGAAAGATCACAAGTTCAGACTGTCATGGTTACAGCATGAATTCAAGGTCATCTAGGTATCTCTGAGAGAGTTTGTTTCGAGGTAAGACATAAAAAGAGGTTTAAGGCCACAGCTCAGTGGTAGACCGCTTGTCTAACATGCATGAGGAACTGTGTCTAATCCCCAACACTGGAGGGAAGGGTATGTACACAGGGCAACTACAAATATTCCTATGGCCTGATTCTGAGAACTCCATGATTTTCACTTGTGAGCTAACTCTCATTTGGACTCGTCCCATTATCTAAGAGGTTCTTAATTCAGACTGTCTCCAGTGTCCTGGCTACTTTCTGCACTTCAACAAGTTCCTTTAGAGACAACGTGTAAACTTTTCTCATCTGAGAAGAAACGAGATAAAACTTAAAATACAGATAGAATGAGGAATGAGAGAATTTTTCTTCCTCCTTTACCCTTCCTTGTTCATCAGAGTTCCTTGATTTTCTAGTCCTTGCTTATCTTTATAACCATCTTCATAATTTAAATTCTGTACTAAAATTACTAACAGAAGTAATCAGAAATTACTAACAGAAGTTTTACAATAGGTTAAGTTTTTGGAGACAAGGTCTTATATAGCCTAGGTTGGCTTTGAGTTTGCTACATAACTGATGAGGACTTTGAACTCTGACCTTCCTGCCTCCACCTCCTAAATGCTGGGTTTCAGGTGTTCCTATTCCTTGACACTGACTGGATGACAGAAGTGGACATGGTGTCCTGATACAAGTCCAAAGGTAGGTGCTTAGAGCTCTTCTCTGTCACTAACATTTTCTTTCACTTTGTAAGCTTGAGATGAGCATCATAAAAACAGTTTTGATGAAGAGGTAACATGGGGAATGGTCACAAATAAGGTTATTTGAGAACCATTTCCACCTCCATCACAGTGTAGAGTAGGTAAGACCCAGTGTAGACAGGGTAGGGTTTCTAGAGATGCTTGGAGTGTGGGGGGGGGTGGGGGGGGTGTGAGAGAGGGCAGTGAGCAGATGCTGTTGAACTGCATGGGTCCACACTGGGATCATTTACAGAGACAGTGGCAAGATACTTTGTTTAAAAAGATAAATAAATAAGTGTACTGAAAATCACAGAAGATCAGCAAGCGAACTAGAGCATCTTCAGAAGAAAACAGATGCCAGAACTCAATGCCTTACTTTTGCAAAATAGACTAGACAATGTAGGTGAGAACACAAAGCAGGGCAGGTTGCATGTATACAGCACTACCAAGAGCAACAGTTTAAGACTTGAAATTTTTGTGACCAGAGCACCCTGCTCTTCTCTAGAATTTTCTGTGCTGCTATAAGGGCAAACACACTACAGGACAGAGAACCTGCACTGTCTTTTCTGGTCCCTCTTTATCCCTTGTCCTCCCCAAAAACCAATCTATGCAGTTATCTGCAACTCTCTCACATTCCATTCTAGTCCCTTTAAGGCAGTTTTGTGGCAAAGGAATCCCGCCCTTAGTCAGCAGGTAAAACAGGAGCAGTCAAGGCCAGAGAGCTTTCAGTAAGTCTGGACACTCGACTGGCATGCCAGTGACCAATAGGAACACTTTTGGAATCATTTCCATAGCCTCAGGAATTGCTCTAAAGCAGACACACTGAAGTAAAAAGTGATGCGATGCTTCATGCCAGCAAATTATAGACGTGGTACATGGAATGAAAACTGAAAAGATTAGTTAATAGACAAAGGAAGAAAAACAGTCAAAGAAACTGAGCCAATAGCACATACAGGTCAGAAACCATTTAAGGCAACTTTGGTTTCAATTTAATCCCATATTCTCTAATTGGTATCTGTTACATTAGTCTTGCATGTGTCAAACTTCAGCCCCCAGAAGCCAGTGATGAGGATAGTATTTAAGTTTTAAGAAAAGAAAAAGAAATGGTCAGAGCATGCTAGGTAAAAATATCTAAATCACATAAATGGTTATTGCTCATGTTATAAGCATAAAATTACCTTAGTGCATCAGCTAAACCCAAGTCAAGCACTATATGACACGGGCTCTCCACCTTCAGAAAGGAGGACAGAGTCACAGTCCGGCCTGGCTTCCAGTCCTTAACTCTGCAAACTACCCGAGTGAGGCAAGTGTGCTGCAGAGACACTCACTAACATGGGAGAAGGCACAATGGCAGGTTTAAGAATAAAACAAGGACGCATACAATTTCCATTTCTGTAGATGGAGTCCATCTCTGAACTAAAATTTCAAAAACTTCCTGCATTTCCATCACATTCAGTTGTTTAGGGAATAGGCACACAGCATCGCCACACCTGTGCAGGGGTCTGCGGAAATCCCTACATGTCAGGACAAGGGGGTCCTTCCCCAGTCCCTTTGGCTGTGAAGTAAGTAGGGCTAGAGAAGGACAAAGAGGCAATGCTGGGAGCATTTCTTGCCCAGATGAGACGCTGATTCTTTCTGATGTTCACTATCTGCTTTATGTTTCTGAGACAGTGCCCTACTCAGTAGCCAGGCTGACCTTGAGCTCACTAGGATAACCCAGAGTGGCCTCAAACTTATGTCAATCCTCCTGCCTCGGGCTTCAAATATTGGGACAGCAGGTAAGAGCCACATCTGGCTACAGAACTCCTAACAGGAATGCCTGAGTTAAAGTGTTTTTGCTTAGGAACAGAACAGTCTTGAGTAAGTTACCTGAGTCCCTCTGATCAACTTGTCTACCTATAAAATGGAAATAAAACTGCCTACCCATGGAATCCTGTTCAGACTGAATAACTGAGCAACATGTTATTTGTGATATACTTAGCATTTTACCTAGTGGCTATTATTATGAAAAAAGCAATATATATTTCTGTAGGTCGGGTATGTGTGTGTGTGTGTGTACACCAGAGGAAGATGTCCTATTTCTGCTCCACCACTTTCTGCCTTATGCTTCTGAGACAGAGTCTCTCAACAAACCTAGAGTTATGCCAGATGCTAAAAAAAAAAAAAGAACAGAAAAGAAAACAAAACAAAACAAAAAAACCCTGACACCTTCCCATTTCAACCCCTGATAGTACTGGAACTCTGGCATGACATGGCCAAGTCCACATTTCTACATAAGTTCTCGTGATGTCAACTCAGATATTTCTGCTTGTACAGCAAGTAGTTTGCCAACTTGGCTATTTTCCCAGCCCCATGCTTGAGATTTCCTATGATCTCACTATTAATAAGAACTATCCAAGTTCATGGTGCCATATGTAAGTCTATCATACCAAGACAAGGAATGAAAAAAGAACAGTTCGTAGCAGAGCACATGCAGTCACATGTAAGAGCACCCAGGGAGTGCTATGATGTTCATGGTAAAATGCTTTTTCATATTTAAATTCTTTTCATAATGAAGTACTAGGGAAAATCCAATGTAAAACAGTAAACTGAACATAAACAGTAAGCTGAACAGAAAACTATAGAAACGCCAGATCCTCAAATACAAACACCTGGTAAGATACTTCCCTCTGACATGGTCTCTACTGAGACTTTCATTAGGAGAAACTGCGTCACTTGTGTACAAAGAGAGCTACCTCACTGCTGTAATCTGTATATCAAAATGATAAGCATATGAAGAGAGACACTTAGATTTAAGAAAGAATTGTCCCAGAGCTCTTCCGAACCATGTAAACAGATTTTCAATTTCCAGGTCACTGTGTTCCAAATCAATTAAGGATCTGAAAACAGGATGACATGCTAAGTTTTAAGGTCACAGTGCATGACCAGCTGGAGATAATGATGTTTTACTAACGGGAGAACAATGTGCGTTTTCTTCTCTTCCTCTTTATTCCTGGGTTCTCTAATAGTCTGTGTAGATCTTCATGTAGTTCCTTATCTCAACGGTCTTGTTAAGCTTCCATATGCAATCAAGACAAAGAAGTCAGTGATTAATTGTATACATGTAAGTCATGTGTTGCTGGCAGTAGACATCAGAAGATGATTAAAACACTGACTTTACTTATCAAAAAAGTATCTCTCCAATTACTGTTCCATAAAGACTTTGGTACTTAATCACAAACTATAGTGGTAAACTACCAGTAATATACTCTCACAAATGTCAAATTTTCATTCTTATATTTCTCTGGAAATTTTCATATCCTTAAAAAACTATCAGAGCTTTTTGTTTTGCCACTTAACTACTCAGTAATGACTTTTAAGATGCTATGCATCAAGATTTTCAGAGGATCTCCCCGACAGGCAAAGGAGAAGTGGGAAGAAAGTGAGAGACAGTCAAACAAACACCTTCTTCTAGGTAGACGTCTACTCTATCCTCTTGCTCCTTGGCTTTTCTGGGTATTACTACACTCTACCTATGCATTCTGCTTATACCCAGAGCAATCGAAACTACTGACTTCTCTGAGGTTAAAAAAAAAGGATTAAAACTCTACACACTATACCACAACTTCTGACTTCAAGTGCAGAACAACCAGACTGAAAACCTCTCATCACACTAGCCAAGTGGATGATGTAGAGCAAACAAGGCTTGCAGTACCAGAGAAACAGAGAAGCACCACACTTCTACCGCAGCCACTATCCAAAGGGGCAAGAGAATCTTACAGCTGATTTCATACGACAAGACTTTTTTCCCTCATGAACATAAAATGATCTATCACACTCGGCACACTTTTTCTGAGTAGCTGTTAACTGCTGGCACTGAGTCATGCAACACAGTATAATGTTCTAGGTTTTCGAGATATAAAATAAACAAAAATAGACCAGTGTCTGCTTGCACTGAAGTGACAGACCTGTGCTACCCAGAAATGCAACAATAATCAAGACTGCAGGACTGCTGCATCCATATGTATAGCGGGGCAGAGAGAATCCACACCTGAAAGAGTAGGCATGGCCTGGTCATGCATAACAGTGGTGTTTCCCAGGAAAGCAATGCTTGACCTACAGTATGATTAAAAGTTGGTGAAGAGATAAAGGGGGAAGGAAGAGCCCGGCTCTGTACAGGAAACTCCCTGTGGCTGTAGTGTGTCGGGAGCTGCAGCTAGACAGACAGGGATGGACAACACCAACCCTGTCATCTATTCTTCTCCTCAGAACAATGTGGTGTTCTTTGTAAGTTTTACCATCCCAGAATACATGGGAGGGACCCATACCTATTTCAACGTATCGACTTGGCAGATCCCTCATCTCACTGGCGTGACGTTCCTTCACTGAACATACCTGGGAAAGAAATTCATAGGTTATTTTCTAGCTTTGATAGGAAATTCTCTACAACATTTTACTCAGCATGGTATGTTTTTAAGTTAATCATGTCATCCAAAGATGGAGCACATATAAGCTACTCGAAGATGTAAAAGATGGAAATTAGTTTGAGAGGCTGGAAAGATGCATCAGCCCTCATGAGCACTGGCTGTTCTTTTAGAGAACATGGCTTTAGTTCCCAGTACCAATATGGTGGCTTGACAACCCTTTGTAACTCCAGTTCCAAATTATCCAATGTCCTCTTCTGCCTCTGTGGGCACTGCATCCATGAGTTTCCCAGACAGGCATGCAGGCAAAACACCCATACACAGAAGTAAATAATCAATTAAGCAATTAGTTTGAATAACCTATGGCAACCATTATTTAGATTCCCCAACATTAGCCCAATAAAGTTACACTCTAAGGCAAAGAAAGAGCACGTTAATATAAATGTGTGTTTCTAATGGCTACTGTCAAGCTCTACTTCAGGACTGCAGACACACGCTGGAAGTATTGTGGGTAGAACAGACATCTATGGCTGACTTATAGAGTCTGCTGTCTACATGCACCCTATTCCAATCACACACGCATGTGGCCGGGAAGCGAAGAGGAGTTTCCTACTGTGTGAGGGAAGACAGAAAAAGAGTAGCAAGTAGTGGCCAAAAAGTCTACTGTTTTTACTAGCAGCAGTTTCTCAAAAAAAGTTTGTCTTAAAAACTTTTTAAAAAGTTTTAAATTATACATGTAAAGTTGAGACAAAAATGTGTATTTTTTAAATCAGTAACTAAATATGTCTCAATCTATCTCTTAATCTGACTCCTCCCCCGACTCTCACACAAACACTAGATAACACATGTTGTGTGTTGATTTTTTTAGATTGATAAGACAATGAATATTTTCTTACTTCTTTCTAAATGAATGTACTTTCCAAAGTGAATAAACACAACTTTGTAATAAGAAGTGAGCATTTTTAAAGATTTGGCCCTCTATATAAGATTGAACTAGGAGTTAGATACTGATCCCACAATTCAGTGATTAGGCTTCTTCCTTCACTTATGGAGAGTGATATTTTATCGCCACTAGCCTAAGTATCTCTCCACTATGGAACACTGTAAATCTAGTGTCTACAGTAGACAAACAAAGGGCAAAAGAAGCATGAACAAAGTGTCAGCCCAAGGACAACAACTGTAATAGCTGTCTACTGTAGAGCTACCGCTGTTCATGTGAAGGCTTGCTATAAATAATACGTATCATTTAAATATTCTTCTACCATTTAAATCTTTAGTGTCATTATAATGTACCATAATAAACCGTTATAACATATTTGATTAACTTTCCCACTGTCTTCTATTTCTATCCATGAATATCATAAACACAATAGCATGCACAATATGCTTAAATATAAACTGTTAGGGACTTTACTTAGGATAAATTACTAGCTATAAAGAGGCCCAAAAGTTAGAAATACTTGGTATTTTTTGTCTGTTTCTTTTTTAATACACATGTCTAAACTGGTTTTCAGCACTGCAGCAACTTGGTGAAGACCTTAGCGAATGCTTCCTTAATATAGGACAATACCGCATGGCTGCAGACATATGAGAATCCACAAGTACGTGACCAGTTGCTTTTCTCTTTAATTACTTTTGGACATTTGTCTCCTGTCCATTTCCCCCAGTTTCCTTCTCTTTCTGATAGACTTCTGAGTTTATAAGAAACTTATTCTTTTTCCCCATACTTACAAAGGAAACTATTAAATCATCTAAGGGGAAAATTTCACAATGCCAAATGGATGGTCATTTTGATGTGTTGATAAAAGTGGTCAAGGAGATGGTTTGGAGTACAGCAATAAAGAAAATATAATGTCGATATTAGCCAGCACTTTCAGAGCGATGACTGCACACCAATCCTGAGTTAGAGTTATTTTGTTAAAATGAGTGTGCAGCAGGCAGATGTGCGATAAGACACTTGACTCAAGTGCAGTTAGAAAGTAGAGCGTGCGCTGCAGGTAGGCAGGATTTCTGGAAGAAGAGACATGGAAGAGCAACCGGGAAGGCAAAACAGTTACATGGGACAAAGTGACCAGTCAAGGCCTTCAGCTAGAAGGTCAGACAGAAACTGAAAACACAGGAGGAGGGGCAGAGATGAGCCCCAAAAAAGAACAAAGAGGTTGGATCATGTACAGCTTTGGAAGGCATGCTGAAGATCAGTCCCTGTATGATAATGAGCACATCTCAGTTGCTTTACAGAAGAAACTGACCTCCGATCTGCATTCTCTATATACTCTTCTAGCTGCATTGTGGAGGGCAGAGACAAGAGGCAAGACCAGAGCCGGGGAGACTTGATGGAAATTTTAAAAAGTGAAGACAGGACCTTGAGGAATGTTCACTGAACCTGTGGACTGACCCAACTTTCTGACACACAGATACCCATGAAAGGCAATGCCACCACCACCATGTTTAACCTAAGATGAGGAACATGAGACTGAAAGTTACTCAAAACCACAGGATTAGAGTTAAAGGGCTAATGCATATCCATGATCAGTTCAAGACTCAGGCACTATTCCCTGGCTGCCGGGCGGCTCCATTCCACTGCTCCTCAGCTCTGTGGTCAGAAGCAGCAGGTACACATGCAGATGCTCCAGTAAGCTTGTGGCCTGCACTACAGCACATCAAAGATTTGAAGGCCTTTTCCTTTTAGGCAGCCTTTTACCCATAGACACCAAGATGCTTCTTTTAACTATCTCCACCACATCTCCATATGGGCATCTTTTTTCTGGAAGCAAACTCCATGAGCAGGAAAGTTTCACCTTCTAGTGCCTTAGGTAACAATGACTTCTCTTTTTTGTACATCCCTTGTTCAATCATCACTAAATACTGAAGGGTTCACTTTCAGAATACACCGCAGTCCAGTCTCTCTCACCAGCTCCACAACACAGGTACAAGACGACATTACACTACTATCTAAAAGCAGTGGCCTCCTGTCTGCTCTCTTCTCTCCACTGTGTCTTTGCTATACAGCTCTGCACAACCATGGTGAGCCTTATACAATGCAAGTTAGGTCATTTAACTAACTCTGCTGTAGCATCCTTTGCTGGCCTCCTACCTCACTCAATGAGAGGTCAGAGATTTCCCAGAACCCAGAAGCAGGATACCACCCACTCTATCCCACACAACCCACTCTCCCACTGTCTTCATCCACCCTCTTCTGCACCTGCTCCACTCTTGACAATGGTTTCCAGCTGCTCCATCTCAGCACTTCCTCAGGCCTGCACAACTTCTCCCTCTCAGAGCTCTCACTAATAACACGGTAGCTTTCAGAGAGCCCCCTTCACCTTTATCCTGTTTAAACGTCTTCTATTTACCATCACCAACAGGTGCTTACTTGATCTCTGACTTCTGTCTGTCTTCCTTTACCAGAACAGAAGTTGTCTGTAAAAGAAAGAACTAAGTTGCCTCTTGTTGTTGTATCTGCAGCAGCCACAGATGCTCGGCAAGTGTTTGGTGGTCACACAAATGAACAGAGTATGTCTCTAGCTCTATGCTTTACTATGCTGCTTCCAGTTGTTCCTCTCAGTCAAGTTTGCTCACCAACATTTTGAATTGAGAAATGCTCAAAATATGACTTAGTCTGAAGAAGAAAATCCCTAATAAAGTAACATACTTGACATAAAATTTGTAGGACGTTATTTAAGCATAGAGAAATGTGTATTCATTATCTATGACTGATCTAACACATAATCACAAATCTGAAAGTTTTGCACAGAAATGCAATCACAAATCTACAGCTCCAAGACTAATCACTTTCACTAATCAGGAGACATGAAGTGCGGGGCAGGGCAGATGAAGGCCCTGAAAGAGAACCTAAGCCTGGTCAGCTTGTTCTACTCTAGATGGTCAACTCGGGGCAATATCTCCATCGGAAACTGAATCATGTATTTTTTTCATACATACGCCCTTCAAGTCCAATTTAGAGAGAAGAGAACCTGCATGGCAGGAAGAGCATGGCATGGAGTCAACAGTGCTGGACTGGGCAGCAGGGCACCACACTGGCCGCTGTCGCACTTTTCCCCTCTACTCATGTCTCTCATTTCCCTTACAGGATTTACGTTTTAATAGGTAACATTTATAAGCGACTACAATGTGCCAAGTTCTGTGCCCTCCTGCATACATCTAAGAGGGAAGTGGAAAACATGGAATCAATCTCAAGTCTGTCTGACTCTAAATAGTAAACTGTTGCTGAGATACTTTTTATATGTTTCCCCTCAGCTAAATCTTAGTTTATTTTTTAAATTATGTGTTGCATCTTTAAGGGAAAGGAATATCTTTTGAGATTCAAGTACTTACTCTAGCAGAAGCACTGGTAAGCACGAAATAAAGGCAGTTGGGGTCTGGAGGCAGCTTTACTTTATCAGGGTACATACGGGTGAGATAATCAAATGTAAGAAAAATGCTCTTAAATCAAATTATAGATAATGAGCCAGGGTCTCTATGTCATTAAATTAGGAAACATGCAGGGTGATTTAGTTTTAATCTTATGTCATTACCATCAATAACCCAAATGAAACCAATGGTCAGCTCAAGACAAAGGCAGGATAACATGGAGATGAGCACCTAACAAAACCACCAAAGCCAACCATGTGTTCCATAAACAGCTAAGGGACTGAAGTGGGATTGTGGGAAACAAAAGTCAACAAATACAGCATCATCCTGAGAACAGAAAAGAGCAATTACTTTGCACATCATAGAAAAGAAAGAGCACATATTAACATCTGTACTCGTGAATAAACTGTCTATCACCACAGCATTCAGGTCTCCCAGAAACATATCTGTAAATACAAATCTTTTCAGACAACTTTCAACAAAGCTATAATGATTTGGATTTAATATAAAGACCAGGTAAACCACCTTGATGGAAGTTCCCCAGCCAATAATGAGTGTCACAGTGTCCTTCCAACAGAGGCTGCAGGGATACATATCTGGGCGAAGGCTTATATCATCTCGGGGAACATTGGTGATTCTTTGCTTGGAGGTAATGTCAAAAATCTTCACACCCTACAAAACAAAACCATGTTAAGCATCCTGAATTCTGGGAAAGGAACATAAATAGGTGTGCTATATCAAAACAACGATGGTGCTTAGTGGGAATGCCAAGGAGTCACACAAAGGCACGGTCTTGTTTTACAGAAACCACATGAGAACCAAAACTAAAGGCAACCACCCTTCTTCCTGGACAGAGGCTGCGTTATTAGTGGATAGCATGGGTGGTGTAAACCCAACACAAACATGCACTGCCCAGATACACCAAGTTTAATTGCAACCTGACAATCGACAGGCACTTCTAATGGAGCTTCCTGCACAGCTGTGTTTGCTTCTTCAGAAAGGTGTTGGTTAGGAAAACCCATGCAATCAAGGAAAACTACTTGGGACATTTCAGAGTGCTCAAATGGAAACATCAAGAATATTGCCTGCTGAAGATGAGCCTTGAGACCATGGTTGTTTACTTTCCTTGGGAACCAAGAGAAAAACCCAAGAAAAAGCCCAAACAGTAGGATTGAACTGAAAAGGTTTCTACCATTACGAACCAAATGGACTGATTTTTCTCAACTATGTAATCAAATTTCAGAAAATATGACAGATAGGAAAAAAGACTATTTTTTAAACTTTCCCCAGCCCCCACTTTATATTAAATAAACTTTAAACAAGTGCAATACTGAAAGTATAATACACTTTTTATAGGGCGTACCTGTGTTTTGGCCTATGATTATACTGGAAGCAAAGAAGAAATAAACAGTCTGTGCTTGCTTCTATCAGTGGCCCATGGGAAACGGGTAAATGGTAGTTCCAGAGCTCATTCCTGAAGCAGCCCTTCAATTATTAAAATGGCTTTTCATTCTCTTGGCTACTCCATACTTCAGGAATCTTACTCTAAAACATAGTCTACAGTGTGTTGGGAATTAATGTACATCGAAAACTCAGCGTGACCTGCCTTCCTCTGGCTCTGAGGGGTTATAGCAGTGTCTCTTGTGTCTATGAGGATCATCGCCCACCACGTGTCACCATCTCTGCCGCAGACCTTTCGATCTCGCCAACCTTCTGCCACTGTACAAGTGTTAGAGACAGACATGTGCCTTTACCATATTATTGGCCCAAGCAATCAGATGGCCTCTCCACTTCACACTCCTTATGTTCCCTTCCCCTTCGTGCAGGACAGAAGACTTCCATCTGTTCATCCACGTCCGTTCAAACAGCAGCAACTGAGGACACAGCAAAACACAGGTTTTCAGACACCCAGAGTGACACAGGTCTTTTACTCACTATTTCTGCCTGTCAGTGTTACAATTCTAAATAATTTGTGTGTGTGCGTGCTTGTGTTTACTTTTGAGTAGGTAACCTACTTTTGGAAAGAATTCCCTACATATCTTGAACTGCCTGTATCACTATTTAAATCAGATTCGAGCACTGAGTTATGACAAATCTCAGCCACAAGATGGCACCACAACACCAGGACTCGGGGCAAACAATGCCTTCCTGACTAGCAGCTCCAGGGAAGCTTTCCAAATAGGGAACTAGGAACTAATTCATTCTGTAAACCAGGAAATCAAAATCTCTTAAGTTCCTCGCTGACAAGACAGTCATCACAGAGTAAACTGCTTTAGTTTGAAATGCTCTGCTTTTCTTTCATTTAATCCAAGGCAAATAATTTGACAATATCTTTTGAACAGTAAATCAAATTATAAAGTATGGACCATTTGAGGATTTAGGGTTTTTAAGAATTCCACAGTAGCTACACACTGTGTAAAGAGAAGAATCTATTGTGAAATCCTACTGGAAATTTTAATATAAAATATAACTGGTAAAAACCCCTTAATCCTGAAGAAGATACAGTTCTGGTAATTAATGCATTATGAAATATTTTCTTGATAGACCCAACTTCAATTTTTTAACCTGTGACATTTATACAATGTGTCACTTAAAGCACATCATCCAGGAGTATGTGTTTTACTGCTGTATGCTGGTACTGAGAACACATGCCATGACAGAACTATTGTTGGCCTAGCATCTTATAGAATTGGGGGCCTACGATCTCCCTGCCCTCCAAATCTAGAATTACTGGCAAGTGCCACCACAGCAGGCAAGAAAATATTCAAAGCTCCTATGTCAGTTCATCTCCATGTTCTGTGTATCTCCAACCGTGTCCGAAGCATTGAGGAGGAAAGAACATGCATGAAGACTAAATTTATGTTTTACTTATATTTCCTACCTAAATATTTCATGATTTACATTTCCACAATTAGACTTGATATAGAAAAGAAAATGTGCATTTTCACAAGTAAGCTGAATATATTCATGTCAACGTGCTATAAATGCTTGAAGTTAACTGTACAAAAGTAAGCTGACCTCACCATCTATCTTCCATCAGAAATACTCCACCAGTTTCACTGATTCTCTAAGTCCTCCCATCCTTAGCTACCTCGCTAGAAATCCACACGGTGTCCCTGTACTGAATTCAGAATCTTTCCCTTTGTGCCTGCCGCACAGGAAAGGGACCTAGCCAGGATGCTGCCCAGTCAAGTGAATGGAATGATGCATTTGCTACTAGGTTTGAAACTGGGAAAAGAAGGAAAAATTTAAGAGTATATATTTGGCAACAGAAAAGGGATTACTAAATAATTCACTACCCATAAGTAGTTAATAATTATTCTTACCAGGAGAAACTGGTAAGATCACAAACTCTCTCCTCTGGCCGTGGCCTTGGTCTGGAGGAGACTGTGAGAAATGGGCAGGGCACAGTGAGTGCTGCTCACTAGCTGCTAAGAAGAATGACTGGCTGAATGAGAGGAAAGAAGCCTGGAAGAGTGGCAACATTACTTCCACCATCAATTCCCACTTCAGGACCAACTCGGTACTGAGAGGAAAGACAAACAATATGCACTGTGTTTAAAAGGTAAACCCACCCCAAAGTTTAAATGAAAATTTCTACAAACTCTATGAAAAGTTAGAACCCAGTAAAGGCTGTGATTTAACATCCCCCTAAAACAGCTTGCCAAAAGCAGCTCAGTTGGGTACCAGAGTGCCAGCCTTGCATGCTCAGTGTAACAGGGTGGCTGTGAGGCTACTCCTGGGAAAACCACAATGAAACACAATGGCTCAGGCTGCACATGCCAAGCTGTCACCACTCCCGCTGTCACCATGAAAGCCACAACTGGGAAAGAATGCAGGACACTGGAATTGCTGGGTACCTACAGAAGGCTCAGTATCCGAAAAGAATTGATATTAGCCAGGGAATGGGATAAACTCTCTCACTGGCGACTCCACAGGCCTAAGATATCCCATAGAGAAGACGAGAACGTTAAAAGTTAGATTTAATCCTTCATATCGCCATTCTTCAGGGATGACAAAAATAAGTTAATAAAGGACAATGAAAGATTAAAAAATATTTCCCAACTTTGTAAGAGGGAAAATCATATTGCACCTAGCATCCTGAGCAGGACAGCCATGTCACAAAGCCAATTAATCTTCAGGGGACCAATCAAATGAGGAAAGGGAAAGAGCACAAATAAGGACGTTATGCCACACAGAAGTCAAACAAAGACACTCCACTGCAGTCCAGAAAAAAGAGCTTTAGTCCAGTCGCATCAGTTTACCATGTGACTCCCATGGAGGACCATAGGAAATCCCGAAGGATTAATTCTAGTTATTCCCAAAGTCCTAGAAATTCATTTGAAAGAAAAAGTGAGACAACAGCAATTTTAAAACTGAGCAATCAGATCAAAGGGGGTCTATTGTCTATCCAGTCAAGGCACCCTCTTCCCTCTGTCCGAGTATCAGCTGCCCTGCCTCTCCCTGCTGAGGAAAGGCCATGCTTTTCACTTTGCTAGACACATGGGCATGATGGACAGTAGACAGCAAGTAAGCTTTCTGAGGGCTATTCTTAATCCTCTCCTCACTGTCAATTCATGATGGGTTTGCAACTGGTGGAGCTATGGACCGGCCCAGAGCCTCTCTTCAGCTATATAACCCATCTGGAGCTCCTAATACTTCACAAACTGCATTGACTGCATGGGAATCTGTCGTCTCTAAAACGGAAAGACCTCCAAGCTAATTCACACAATTAACATTCTTCCCCATCAGAAGGGAAGGGACTTCCTCTACTGAGCTCATGCCCAGCTCCTTCCATGACAGGCTACCACCTATTCCTCAAGGGCAGAGGATCTAACTTATTCAAGACTTATCAAAAATTTCAAAACTACTTTTAACCTCAGTTTTTCCATGTTCCATTTAAGTAGCTGCTGATGTTTACACTGAGGGACACAGATGGGCCCTATGTTTGGCCTGCACAGTGATGCTCTGGGCCCCGCAGAAGGCTCTCTGGACGTGGATGGCATTCGCCTCTTCAGCTCTCTGCACCTACGCAGCTCCTCTCCTAGCGTTAAGTCCCTGGATCCTTGGCAGTGCATCTCATCCCTCTTCACCTGCCTGTATTCCTCACTCACAAGTTCCAGCTTCTAAGCCTCAACTTCATGTGTCCGCCAGGAATGGATGAAATTTTTATCACTGTCCTTCAGTGGGATTTACTTCAAGGGACACGGGGCTTCACTCAGGAGATCAGCACCAAATGGTGCACTTCCATTTACTGTCTTACCCTAATCTAGGGGAATTCTGAGTAGGAACACATTTTCTAGCAGGAATGCCAAGGAAAGTTCTGCACTGATGATTTAGAGAAAGATAAACTACTTTTCTTACACACATTCTGCACTAATTTAAGTACCACAAAGCTATCTGCCCCTATTTCACTGACATTTAATAAAATCCATTTCTTTCTTCTAGTCGTAAAACTGCCTAGAGACCCACTGAGCATGAATGCTCTACAAAGCATTTTCGGGGTAAGTCATTGAGCGAACTAGCCTTAAAAGCAGCTGGTTAATTTATCTGGTTTGTCTTCCACATCCTGTATTATCGAATTGTCATTATCCCAATACTGAGAGCAATTTAAGCTCAATGGGAGCTAAGTACACAGAGAGGAAAAGCTGTTTCCAAGAGGTCTATATTTTTGTTGCTGTTGGAGAAAGTATTTTAGGGCTTTATTTCCCATAAATCCACATTCTGGCAGTCAGCACTCTCAGTACTTATATTTCAATAGGAGCCTTCACATACCAGCAATATACTTTATCCTTCTGTGTTTTGTGCTGATAGATGTATCTAACACTTTTGTACATTACAGAGTGGTGTAGCTGCACACCCCAGAATCTCCCACACCTGCATCAGATCCCTAACAGGTTGCAATAACGCCTCTGGTTCTGGTCCCAGTGCTATCATTACCAATCACCCACTCTCCCCTGACAGAGGTAGGTGTATGTTTCAACCGTGGTCAGCTGAGGATCTTCCAAGTTTGTGGATAGCATAACTTGTTAGCTTTCCTCAACACCTGCAGTGATGCTTGTTTTGAGCCAGACCCCACCCCCAAAAAAAAAGAAAAAAAAAGGAAAGTCTGGTGCAGTGAGGATCATGCCATGGGAAGCAGATATGGAAGATACCAGGTATGGTCCTATAGTAAGGAACAAGGAACAAGGGTTTCAAGAAAAACAGATTCCATAAAAGATAACCTACACTAAGTCAGATGAAAAACTAGACAACAAAAAGGTAATAATATGGTGGGGACAGCAGGGTGGTAGTGGTATAGACATTTAACCTCCACACTTGGGAGGCAGAGTCAGGTGAATCTCTGAGTTCGAGGCCAGCCTAGTCTACAGAGAGTTTCAGGTTGGCCAGGGCTATACAGAGAAACCCTGTCTTGAAAAACTAGTTAATAATAATAATAATGATAATGTAATCTTTTAAAAACATAAATCTCAGCAAATCAGAACAAGGCAATCTCAGTAAAACAAGACAAAGGTATTATGGTAGAAAGTCTTATTATGGGACTTAAAGACTTGAGAAAGATCAAGAATAAAATTCTAAAGCAGAAAACACAGGACTGGAGAGATGGCTCAGTGGCTAAGAATGCTTGCTGCTTTCCCAGAGGATCAGAGCTTAGTTCTCAGCATCTACATCAGGGCTAACTAGCCTCCATGGGCACCCACACACAAGGCACACACAGACCACATGTACTCTCCCATAACTAAAACTGAAATCAGTCTTTCCAATGGAAAAGACAACTGAATGAAACATTAGCCACTGTGGAGAAGGTACTGGTTGTGAACAGCAGCGAGGAGCTATGATTCTGACACAGCCATGAGTAGCCAAGTAGCCAGCGGAGTAAGTGAGAACCTTCATCTTGCTTCTTGCTTTGGCTCAGACCAAGGTTTAAAACACAGTTTTTTGTTTGTTTGGTGTTTGGTTTGATTTGTTTCAATCTCCACCGAGAAAGATCATAAAAAAAAGGGGGTGGGGGGATATTCTCAAGTATATTCTTGCTTTAAACTCACTGTTCATTTCTGGATGTTATAATCCTTCAGACTTCGTTTTCTAAAGGTGATTTCATGTGCTACAAGGCACCTTGCATACAAGAAGCCTCACAGCCTGCTTGATCATCTATGTGTTTTATAGGAAGTATAGGAAACATGATGCTAAGCATCTGGAAGCTGGTTAATTCTGTGAAAACTGTATGAACAGACTGATAGTTGAAAACAAAGCAAAACTCAATCTCTGTAAGGTACAGTTCACTTAGCAATCAATAGCTTCGAAGTAGGAAATCAACATGAAAAGAAGATACTAAATATCAGGGGTCCCATGAGGAGCAGTTTCTTTGGTATTGTAAAACAGATGACAAATATAAATCTATGGATCAACCTATCTACCACTACAAGCTAAAATATCAACTTATCTATTCTGAAAGATAGACCATTTAACCCCGTCACTGTAATACTTACAGATGTAAATTCATGACTATAAATGTCTGAGAAATGATTGAAACATTTATTAATAATTAATAATTCTGCTACTATAAGAAAATCATCTACACAGATTCATAACAACAGACTTAACAGATATGGGATCATATTTCAGATTGTGGCCACCTACAGATGTATCTCGAGGCCTGGACTTGAGGTCAGACCTTCAGAAGCAGGGAAGAGAAAAATCTCAAAGTTGCCCAAATCTGAACTCATGTCCTGTGTCAGGAACAAAAATCACTAATTTTATGTGCATAGTACCTCAACTGTAAATGGACCACTGGAACGGAATCCTGGCAAAAAGGTATGAAAAAGAAATATAAAGCTGATAAATTTGCATAATATAAACTTATCTGAATTAATGGATTTAAATATTTGAATAAATCCTTCATAGTTCTATGTAAAACAAAGGTGAAAAAAAACTTTAAGATCATGACTCCCATCTATAGAAGAAGCCAAGTTAAGTCAGTTCAACTCAATTTGCTATCATCCATCACCTTCCCTATCATCCTTATGAAAGGCTGACACTAATGAACACACAGTCAGTCATGGGTAAGTCTATAAAGGGGGCAGAACCGATGGGTTTTGAACAGACTCACATCTATAGGATGTGATATACACATGCAATCACTTGTAATTTGCAATCAACATATGAAACTACTTCTTATATACTTCAACTTCTACTTTTAAGTTTTATTTTTATTTGGATTTATATATAGTATCTCCCTGGAAAGAGAAATAATTATCCCAGATCTAAACAATATTGGCAAAAAGGCTTAAGGCTACTTAGTAGACAGCAATAATTTGGGCTCAAACTGACAATAAATATCAAGTGGACAGTCTACAATGGCCTGGCTTCCATTTTAATATTAAAAGCTGCCCTGAGCAAAGAATGTCACCAGACATATTACAAAGGTAGATATGGATGTGAATAATATGAATGTTCAAAATTTCTAATAGTTAAAAGGCATTGCAAATAACGTTTGGCAGAGAACATAATGAAGTAAGCTATTCACACATAGCTGGTATAAAGGAGTATACATTGTTTGAAATGTACATTTATTTGGCAATGTGTTCAAATACATAGTCATAACCATTGATATAATAATTCTAATCAAAGGTAGGAAAATAGTTCAACCAACAGACAAAAGTTCATGACCAAAGATTCATAAATTCAGCAAACAAAGAAAATGGCCAAGCACAAAACTGGCATAGAGGTAGGAAAATATGCTTGATGGCTAGTTATTATATCTAGAGTATTAATATCTAGAATATATAACAAATCAACAAAATTTAATCACCAAAAGAACAACCTATTCAATAAGTGGGTAACTGGTCTGAACAAATACTACTTGAGAGAAGAACAAATGACAATAAATATATGAAAAACGTGATTTTTTGGCAACAGGGAACTCAAATTTCACGTCCTTGAGATTCACCACAGTCAGAATGGCTATTACAAGAAACACTACAAACACTGATGCAAATGTGGGAGAAGGAGCCCTATCACCTGGTGTCGATTAGAACGGAAATCAGGCACTGTGGAAGTCAGTGGGGAAGCTCCTCAAAAAGCTAAAAACAGAACTACCTTATGATTCTGCTATGCCACTTCTAAACATATAATCCCAAGAACTCTAGTCATACCACAGAGATATTTGTTTTTGCAATATTATTCTTAATAATTAAATCATGAGATAAACCTAGGTGCCAACCAGCAGATAGATAGAGGCATAAAGAAAATAAGGCATAAATGCATAGTAGAATAATAGACAATAACAAAGAATGAGATGCCACATGTAAGAAATGGATGAAAACAGAGATTATGCTGAGTGAGGTAAGCCAGAAAGATTTTAAAAAGACAACCAATAAGTAAAAAAGAAACCATTAGAGAAAGGAAACAAAGGAAAAGAGAGACAAACAATGACAAATAGGAAGGAAGAAAAGAGTGGGTTATAAAAAGGGTAGATAAAATCAAATCACAGCCTATGTATTATGGAAATGTCACCGTGAAACCTATTAATTTGTACAACTAATACACACTGGTGGGCTATATCTGGAGCTCAGTTATTAACAAGCATGAGGTCCTGGGCTCTAATACCAGGACAATATAAATTCAGATGTGATTATGTACACTCCTGTATCCCTACCAATCAGGATATGGAGGAAGATGGATCAGAAGTTCATGGTTATCCTTAGCTATATTTAGGAGTTTGAAGCCAGAACTCTGGGCTATCTAAGACCCTATCTCAAAAATTCATTAATGGTAATAATGATGAAAAGCATTTTTACCTTCATAACAAATAAGACTGTTGACAAGCACCGATACAAACTAAAGGTTCAATAACAGAAGAATAGCTAAGGAAACTAAACAGACCTGTAGAATGGACTAATCAGGCAACTATTAAAATAATACTAAATAAACAACTTCAAGAATATAGGGAATTTAATACACTACAATTTTTTAAGTTAAAAACAAGTCTTAAATTGAGATGACTTTATGCATTTTCACTATTTTATTATAAAATAAATGAATGCTTCCAGCTAAAAAGATGAAATGAATGCCAATGTAGACAAACAAGTATATTCATAATCCTGCTTAGACATACCACAACCAATGATTCTGTGTATAGTGATTCCTGAATTTACCTACATTCATAATTATATTTCAAAAACAATGCCATGGGACCCCTTCCATGGAAAGTACACCAACAAAAACACTCTATCAAATGCAGGCACTTTTCTTACTCCCCCTGACAAAGAAAAAGTTGACATCTGTAAAGAGCCTGCCTTGTCACTCACAGGGAAGTCTTGGTCTTCCAACAAACAATCAACTTCACAGAGTACCAGCAGTGTACAAGGCCACTCTTTGAGCATGAAGGATCTGGGTACTGGTGTAGGAGGGTCCTTCTGTATTTCTGTTGTTTTCATTGGTTGAATAAAGAGACTGCCTTGGCCTTTTGATAGGGCAGCCCTTAGGTGAGCGGAGTAGACAGAACGGAAGGCTGGGGAGAAGGGAAGTGTGAGAGATGCCATGATCCTCCAGCCTGAGATGGACATAGATTAGAATCTTCCTGGTAAGCCACATCCTTGTGGTGATACACTGATTACTAGATATGGGTTAAAATAATATGAGAGAGTTAGCCAAGAAGAGGTTAGAACTAATGGGCCAGGCAGTATTTAAATAAACACAGTTTGTGTGTAATTATTCCAGGTATAAGCTAGCCAGGGCCAAAAGCAGGCCCGTGGCCGGGAGCCGGGAGCTGGGAGCTGGGAGCCGGGTGCCGGGAACACGGCCCACTCCTCGGTGGGGACACAGCTGCTCCTCATTGCAACAAGGTACAAACAAGATCACTTCATAACCATATTTCAATTAATGAGTTTCCCAAAAACAATCGCACAAAAATACACAGGTTGAATCCTGAGAGACTCTGAAGTTCTTTATACTTTAGCCTTGACAGCCTCTGTCTTCCTAAATACGGCTTATTTAAATATCAAGAAGACAATTATGACCTCTTTACAGCATCCATTCTAGAACAAACACTTGCCTTCTTAAGCCTCCTCCAAATCACATCCTGAAATTGCCTCCATCTAAAAAGATCATCTTTCTGACATTCTCCTAATATACCATGGCAGTTCTGATGATCAACTGCTGATATAGGGCACACAGCCCATCTAGGTTATTTAGTGTGTTTCAATGTTCACTGTTAAAAATAACAAAAAGGAATATTGGTTGAAAGTTTAAAAATAAAGAAAATACCACTATGAGATTTCTCCACAATAAAACTTACATGCTTAAATATATACATACAAACAAAAGTACCTGTTCACACTTCTTTCTCCAATGATTTAGAATATGTCTCATCAGATCATCATTCCGATTAATGAATGATCTTACTAACGTCATTCCACTACTACTTACCCACTCACATTCTTTTGAAAACCACCACCCACTGTCACAATACAGTGTACAATACAGTAACACTATCTGGAGTGCTCAACAAGCAGATTAGAGCTAAGTAGTTCTTGAAACGAGCACTTTAGTTTGTATGAGTAATACTAACAAACAACAGTTGCACCTATAACCCCTTGTTTTATGCAGTCCTACATAGTAAGGAAGGGAGGGAGGGAATATTAGTAACAGTGGATCTGTATTAAGCCCCACAAGAAAAGATGATGAGCATCTCCCTACTAACTGAAAATCTAATACTCAAATATGCAATGAGAAATGCAGCAAATGAAAAGCGACAGTGGCTTGACTGCTCCAGAAAGAGAATGATTCAAGGAGGTGCTAAGATCAATACACACAAGCCATACATAGAGAGGGCTGGAGTACAGTCCGCAAAGTTCTTGCCTTGTAAGTACAAAGGTATGAGTTCGATCCCCAAAAGCTATGCAAAAGAAGACAACCATATGCTTTTAATTCCAGTACTGGGGAATCAAAGGAAGGCAGACTGTTTGAGACTCAATGACTAGTCATCTTAGTGTACACAGTGAAGTTCATATCAGTGAAAGACCCTCTTTTAAAAAAAAAAAAAGGAGAAAGAGAAAAAAATAAACTACAGCTGGGTTTGATCACTGGTCTCAATTTGCATGGTCAGACACAATTACATCATACACACTACATGTAAACATTCACATATACACATGCATATACAACAAAAAAAGAGCTATTATATATGGAAATTTTAGTTGAACTCTTTGCAGAAAGGTCTTAATGGGCATTTGATGGCTTTGTGTCAAGGGGATGATAAAAGAAATGAAGCTGGAATGGATGGACCCTTTCCACATTCCACAACTACTGTAGAGCCAAAGACTGGGAATCCTACACAGAAACACCAGGAAATTAACTGACATTTGGCATAGATAAAAAATAAAATATAAAAATTGTGACTAAAATGATTGCTAGTATAAGAAATGGATTTCTATATTTATCATTAACCAGTATAAAATATATGGAAAACTCGACCAACATAAGTTGCCATAGAGTTAACTTAAAAATTGGTTTATATGACTGAGAAAAACAGTTTGTGAAGGTTACATTTGGTGCTACTTCCTGCTAGTTGGTGTTTCTGCAGTGTTGGTCTGCTGACATCATGAAATACTAGGAATAGAAATGCAACTTGGAACAGTATGTAGAAGAAAAAGTGATTTTTTAAAAGCAGTTCAACATAAATCATTAGCACATGAACTTGGTAATGTCCGGTGGCTTAATATTAACTAGGCTAGGAAGTCTTCAAGTTGCAGAGTGTAATGGAAGAATTATGTGAGATGGTGCAGGCTGCCTATGGCTATCCCATGACAATGTCCACAACTATCCTGGACAGCCACGTCCTTGGACTGTGTATACAGTGTACATAGCTAGTGTCTAAACCTTTTAACCCTAAAAAAAAATTCAGGTCCAATCTGACCAAAAGATAAGTAAGCACGTAAGGAAATACCTCTACATGCTGTGTTTAGTGATCACAGCAGGACGAAAAGGCTCCTGGCAATCCCACTGCTAAAAACATTCACAGCTGGGATAGTTGAAATGGAGGTGTCGGGCATAGGGCAGAGATTTTCTGTCTCAAGCTGTGTATGTTCTTAGGATCCAATGTACAAGACTGTGACTGTATTTAATAAAGACTGAAATGTACTGAGAAACTGGATCTTAAGTCTTTTCATCACATATAGGAAAACGTAACTACATGAGAAGAGATATGTTTGAAGGAATCCTAATATTGTACTGATTGTGTTAAATACACCTCAATAAAACTGGAAAAATAATCTTCAAAATGTTAAAACTATATTTTAAGGAAGCTATTTTATTGAATCACCCTTTAGAATATTCAAATTCAAATTTTTATCTGTAGATCATCACTAGAAGCCTACAGGCAAGATATAATGCAATCAAATCACTACCCCCAAAACAAAAAAACAAACAAAACAAAAGAAACACAGCACAAAGCCTCCAGCCGTGGACAGGGAGGCAACTATTCTCATTTCATTCACACAGGTCCTTCCCCGGTTTACTGACTGACATTTTCCAACATATAAAGCAACTTGTGTCCACACCCAAGCTCCTTTATTTTATTCCACAGCAATGCCAAGCAGCTGACTATTTCACTTCTACAAATGAACTCACTGCAAACAGTGGCACCATGAGCTAATAATTTGTCTAAGAAGTAGAATCAGTTATCACTGAAGTGTATTTCGGAGTTCAAAGGTAAAGGTTGTATAAAGCTGTTTATCTTGCTGACAGAGAAAGCTGTACAATTAAAAATAAAAACAGAAAAGCAGCCAGACGGGATGCATCTGGCAGCTTTATGTCTAAAGCGGAAACTCACTGGCTGTGCTTATCTATTAGTTCTTCCTACTTGTATAAAAATTCACTGGTTCCTTCCGTTAGCGCTCCTTACAATGACACTTTTAAAGGAGACTTCTTTTCTTTCTTTTTTTTTCCAACATGGAAATGAAACAGAATTTTGAATAAGCTTCTTATGCTCATGTGTCAAGCAGTGAAGTCTATAAATTCAACGACAGCATTCAACTTCTAAGAAGTTACCTTGAGAACCTAAAAATAAAGAGCATTAGCTGCTCTTCCAAAGGTCCTGAGTTCAATTCCCAGCACCCACATGATGGCTCAAAACCATCTATAACTGTAGTCTCATGTGACCTGATGTGCTGTGCAGACAAAACATCCATATGTATATAAAATACACAAACCAATCTTTTAAAAGCATTGCAAAAACTAAAATGTTAAATAAAATGTTTCATTATCTTATGAATAGCCCACATACCTTAATACCAGACAGTCACTTTCCTGCCTGCCTTCTCCATCCCTAGCCAATGAACCACTTCAACCCTGTCTATGGAAGCTGGCATATAATGTGAAGGACTATAGATAAGTGTGTAATTAGTATTCCACGTCATACCTCCGTCTGGGCAGTTCTTCTCTAGGTTTCTGAATGTTAAGGTATTTCTGATTCAAGTCTCTCAATTACATAGTATTTGCCTTTATTTTTCTTTTCTTCTGTGTGGTCTGCTTCCCAGTCTTTACAGCAGACTTGGGGTGCCCATGACATAGACCCTTATAAGGTTATCAATAGTTGTTAAACACTGGACTCTTCAGCTGGTTCTGTTAACTTCTGGTTCTCATTTAAAACTCCAGTTAGAATAATAAAACTCTGCTTTTTGGACCAATGCAGTCTTTGTTTTCCTCATTTTTCAAGGTTTATAAATATCCATAACCCAGTAAGTATCTCCTGAAAGTATGCCAACATTTTCCAAATGAAATTAATCACTAATAATAGTCACTACTTAATATTATCTATAAAAACTTCTTCTTACTTTAGGGAAAAAGAAATCAAAGTGCTGAAGAGATAGCTCAGTGGTTAAGAGCACTGGCTATCTGATCCAAGTTTGACTCCCTGGAGCCACATACCACCTCTAACTCTAGTTCCCAGGGATCTGATACCTCTTCTGGACTCGGAGGGCACCAGGAATGCATGTGGTGCATAGATATAAATACAGGCAAAACACCCATATATATAAAATAATTTTATTTAGAAAGTAAGATACATTTCTTTGCCCAGATATGGTGGTGGTACACAGATACACATACAAGCAAAACACCCATACACATGAAATAGCTTTAAAACAAAACAAAACAAAAAAGATCTATTTCATAGCCTAGACATGGTGGCGCACACCTTTAGTCCCAGAACTTGGGTGACAGAGACAGACAGCTCAAGGCCAATCTGGTCTACATAACTAATTTCAAGAGAGCCTGTATCAAACTAAGTAAATAAATAAACAAATAAACAATAAAACTGTATCTTCATAAACCCATTTCAACAAAACAAAATAATGTAAAAACAATGTATCACAGGCAATCTTTAAAACGTGTATACTGTATGCATAGAAGAAAGAAATGTTCTGGAGATTTCTACAACCATACCACGCCAATAAATTCTGAAAGTATCATTTTAACTAATGATGTCATTAGAGTTTATAAAAGCAAGTGCAACGTTTTACATATTTGGAAAGTTGTAGACAACTCTGTATACCAAAAAACAAATCAATAGTAAGCATGTCACACTCATAGATAAAGAAGACATACATGGTTCATAAAGCTCCTAACACTTTGGAGACTTTATAATGGCCTATTAAAGAGAGCTCAAGAATGTTTCAAGAACAGTACCTGTGCTGGAATATAAGTTGTTGTTGATTGCTTCTCTAGACCCTCAACAAGCACCTAATCTCTGAGCTCTTATGCTGTGGGATAAATCTCTTGTATACTGTAAAGATTTGTTACTTGTATTCATTTAATAAAACACTGATTGGCTACTAGGCAGGCAGGAAGTATAGGCAGGGCAACTATACTATGAGAATTCTGGGAAGAGGAAAAGCAGAGATGGAGTCATCATCCAGATGTAGAGGAAACAAGATGAGAATGCCTTACTGAGAAAAGATATTACGTCACTTGGCTAAACATAGATAAGAATTATGGGTTAATTTAAGTTGTAAGAGGCAGTAATAAGCCTGAACAATAGGTCAAACGGTTTATAATTAATATAAGCCTCTGTGTGTTTATTTGGGACTGAATGGCTGTGGGACTGGGCAGGACAGAAACTTCCATCTACACTCTTAGATTCCAAACTATTGATAAAAGCATCCTTTTCAAGCAATGTTTAAGAATGGTGGCATATCATTAACTGTTTATCCTCACTGAATTCTAACCAGTGCATGGTTTGTAGTCAAAGGGAAGTGAATTTATGCAAAAAAAAAAGAAATCTTCTAACCAAAATCTGTTTAATAATGAAATAAGAGGGGTTTTTAAAATTATTCTTCCTCAAAGTTATCACAAACAAGGAAGGTATTTAATTCTGCTAAGGCAGGGAATGTCAGATTAAGCCTGTGATTTCCCATTACTAACAGCACAAACATTTTGTGTGATACGAATGGGACTAAAACCAAAGGACGACAATGAGCTAGATGGTGGGAAGGGAAAGTGTAACTCTTAAGAAGAAATCGGAGCTGGTGTCATCTTGATTCAGTGCCACAGAATGGGTCCCCAGGTGTGCCACATAGCCTTGAGAATAAGGGAACGAGCAACACACTTTCCTAGCACCTCACTCTATACAAGATCACAGGGAGATGAAAGACATCCACATCGTGGAACATTCTAGATGCTTTGGAATGAGGGTCTCAAAGCCACCCTCTCACAGCTACATCACTACTGAAATCATCCGGAACACCTCTGTTTTCAAGGGCTCTATACAAAATAATATTTTCATTTCTAGTATGTTTATTATAAGAAAATTTGATTTTAAAAACACTTTGCTAATAAAATAGAAAACAACTGACACACAATCACCATGACTCTCTCATTTCAGGAGTCATTATTTCTATAAACAGAAAGATCTTCAGCATGGTTTTGCTTCCTCATCGCTCTGAGTAGCACTGATATCACACACTGTGCCATGAACATACCAGTTAAGAGCAGCACTCACTCTCCTCACACCACCTCAGCCTACAGGAAGTGCGTCACAAATAGAAAGAACAATCCCTAACTCAATCACTTTTTGTTACTTTTAAATGCTGCCTCTTTTTTTGTATGTGGAAGGCAGTGAGTTAACAGAGGCTGCACGTCTCCTAGAGACCGAAGTCTCAGTTTCATTCCACCATCGTTTGTCACAGGGACACCCAGCATTACCTTCTTCCCTCCTGTCACAAACTGCTTACAACTGGATCTCACGAACTGTGGGTGCACAGCGATGATCTACAAAAGAAAAAGTACCTGGTTTAAGAGTCACAGGTGCGCTTGAGAACCCTTTGTTCACTGTGAGCAGCACGATCTAAAAACTGGCCCTGAGCAAGGCATTCAGGTAAGGCTGTGCAACTGCGGAGGACATCTTAGTCTTGCTCCTGTGTGATAAAATGTCTTCTCTGAAGCAAAATCAAAGTGACACAAGAATGAGGGGTTCTAGCTTCTGGCTGAGTGAGGTGCTCTGAGCACACCTGTCTGCTAAAGGCATGAAGGCAGATGGACCATGGAGTGGGATTTCTCAACCACTGGCAACAAAGAACTCAGAGAACTGGGCCATGTGTTGGACTCTCTGCGGCGGCTCCACCACTGTCCTGAGGGAGCAAAGCAACAGTGAGGTTCCAGGGCTCAGTCAGCCTGGCTGTCTTTGAGACATCTCCTTCAGGTAAGTTTCTCCCTTCTGACCTTTTCACCCCCAACTACCCATGAAATCAGAAACTTAAGTAACTTTCAGTTGAAGACATATTAGTACATTTTCCTCCTCCAATGGAACAGGTCAATGGATTTCTCTACCCTGTTATTACCAGGAGTTAGCATACATCCTCTCATTCTTGTGAACACTGCTATTTGGAAGATCATGCTCACTGCAGCTCTGCCCTAACCCATGCTAACTTCCAACACAGACACGCACATTGCATTTCTCCAAGTTCTTAAAATCTCTAGAGTCTTGCAAGCTCTCTCAAAACACACAACAAACATCTCTCTTCAAAAAATACTATGCACACACATGTGCACACATGTAATATAGGTACAGTAAGATAACCATGAGGGCCAAGGGACTAACTGCTCCTCTGTGCAGCATCAGCAGGGCCGAGCCTCCCTCCCAATGCCTGTCTCACTCTTGGGCAGGACTCAGATCCTCTCTCACTAAGCTAGTGGCTTTTTTCTTTTTTCCTGGTTATTCAAGACAGAGTATTTCTGTGCTTGTCTGTCCTGAGACTTGCTCTATTGACCAGGTTGGCCTCAAACTCACAGAGATCTACCTGCCTCTGCCTCCTAAGTGCTGGGATCAAAGGCGTACAATACTACTGTCTGGCTTAGTGGCTATTTTTATTTCCACTGCAGTCTTTGAGAACTCCAGAATATCAACATTAGTCTTCTCTTTTTACACTGTAGCTGTAAACTGGCTAATAGCCTTAAATATGGCGTCCTCTTACTCACCTCTAGCTACCAACTGTTTAGGGGAAAATCTCCACTGAGACGGCTAACACCTGTTCCTAAGGCCTCTGTAAAACCATCTGAGGCACCCCAGCTCTGTAAATTCCTGGCAAATTTACAATGCTTTCACTCAAATTGTTACCTAATACAATTGGTGAAGCTTCTTCAAGTCATTACTAAAGCAGGACACTGGATTTACCCTCAACACCTACAACTTTGACTTCACTCAGCCACACTGTCACTAAGGCTACAAAGCCTACTTCTTAAAAACTGTCCCAATCTACTCTCCATCACGAGCATTCAAGATTACTCCCTTTACCAAGCTCCGTGGTAAACTGCTCAGTACACTACATCAGCCTTCTAAACTGTCCCAGGGACTCTCCTGTTTAAATCCCCTCCCTTCCTGGCAAATGAGCTTTCTATGTCAGATCTTATCTATCCTTTACTACCACTCTATGTCTGAAAAGATAGATGAAAGAAAATCACCTCCTTTAAGAGTACAACCAATACTTTACCATGACTGCTATCTCCAGCTGATCTCTCTGCCTCTGACCCATGGACCTGCCATCTCTCCTGCATAAGTCACCAGATCAGCCCTTTCAGACCCAGACTGTAGCTATGGCACTCTTGGTCTTAGGCATTTCATAAGCTATTGGATGGAAACCAAATTCCTTAATCTAAAGAGCCACCCTGCTCTAGTCTGCCTTTTACTGCCTCTTTAGTTGTTCATGCACACCTAGGCAAGACTTTCTGCTACTTACTGGACACAGTTTGATCTGCCTGGCCTCTCCATTTCTTCTTTTTTAAAAGAGTTATTATTTATTAAGCATACAATGTACTGCTGGCATGGAAGGCACCAGGTCTCATTTCAGGTGGTTAAGAGCCACCATGTGGTTGCTGGGAATTGAACTCAGGACCTATGGAAGAGCAGCCAGTGCTCTTACCCTCTGAGCCATCTCTCCAGCTCCGTGACTCTCCATTTCTAATATGTTCTTCCTCCTGGAAGACTGGTTCCCACCTGTATCTGTCTCTGTATCAAAGCTCAGTCAGACATCACTCAACCTATGAGGTCATCACTCAAAAACAAAACACAACACCACTACCCAAAAGAAGCTAACCATAACTTCTTTTAGCTCCGAACTTATTAAGATTGATTTTACCTTGCCACTCTCTAGTCCGAATGGTGTGTGCAATTCATCTACTCCAATAAAAGCTCCCAGAACACAGACTGAGACCATAGTCATGTATTCTACATCGAGCCTCAGGAGCAGCATTCAGGTTGTACCAGCATACCATGGACTGAACAGACACTGGTGTAGCAGGACAGACAGTGTCTCCATCACTTCAGTCATCCTCATCTAGGGGAGAAAGCTCCTTCATGAGGAGAAACTTGCTAAGTACTTACTTTAATGGGACAGTCGAAAGTCTCATGAAATTCTTCTCCAGAATATAGTCCAAATACTTGTACCTAAGAAGTGAACACATCACATCAGTTCAATATGACAGTAACAGAAAGAGCCAAGTCAGCTGAGGAAAAACAAAGAAAAGAAGTAAGACTTGATTCAAGTGATTTAAGTCATCATGACCCCTACAAAAAACCCAGTGTAAAGTATCCCACCAGTATAAAGTACTCTGTGGTGATGAAGCTTTTAAAGGCATCTGAAAGAGAGGCCAGAGGCCATGATTGGCATGTGGGTGGGGTACATGGAGGAGATACAGCAAGGAAAGGGGAATGGTGTGGGTTTTTTTAATTTAAAAAATGAAAATTTAAAAAAAGCTTTTACAAACAACACATGGATAGAGTTCCCTTTACTCACTCAATTTAATAAACAGACACTAACTTTCAGAAATAAAATAGATATGACAGGCTACTAACATTTTTATGAACTTCCCATGGGCTAAAGAACTGTTTTCCTCCCATAAGGAGAAAGGAACTTCCTTTCCTGAGTCATACATATATACATAGTAAATATACATACGCACATGCCACAAATGCACAAACACACATGATATGGCAAGAGAATGAACTACGTGAAACCAGGACAATCTTAACCTAAATCTCCTCCCCGAGTGAAGGAAGGATTTAAGTTGCCCCTCATCAGTTTCACTTTCAAGCTGTCTCCAGCCACTTTACTCAGTTATATTTCCGCCAGTTTTTTAAATTGATCACAGCAAAAACAATAAAAACAAAATCAGATCTGATGAGCATAACAAGAAGGATAAAATCACATTTTTTAGCTTGATGTAATTTGTGACATAAAACTGACTCTTCAACCATTAGCCAGAGCAAGAAAGAGAACATAGGCCAGCTGTGAGTATAATCCTGATACTCAAAGCTGAGGCTGGAGAATCAAGAGTCTGAGTCTAACCTCAGGAAAAACAAAAGAAAGGAAGAAAGGAAGGAAGGAAAGAAGGAAGGAAGGAAGGAGGAAGGAAGAGAAAAGAAAGAAATGGAGGTTGGAGAGTGTACTGACATTTCATTTGTATTTTAATAAATAAGTTTGCTTGAAGATCAGAACGCAAAACAGTCACACTAGTCAGCCATATAGCCTAGGCAGTGGTGGCACATTAACTGTAATCCCTGCAGCCATACTAGTTAGCCACAGAGGCCTGGTGGTGGTGGTGGTATACCCACAAAGGCTTGGCGGTCATGGTGGTGTTCTTTAATCCCAGCACTAGAGAGGAATATAAGGTAGGAACACAGGAACTCACTCTCTTTCAATTTGAAGATTTCATAGAGGTAAGAGCTCTCTAGTGGCTTGGTTCCTTTGTTTTTCTTCTCTTCAGGTTGAACCCTAATACTTGTCTCTGGGTTTTTATTATTCGTGTTAAATTTGGCACCCAGAACTTGGGGTACACATCCCTGAAAAAGCCATTTGCCTGTGGCTTTTTACCCACAAGTACAGGCTGGAGCTACATGTGGGGCTCCAGCCCCACCTGGCTAGGTTTTCCCCAAGTCTCTGAGTGAATTTGGAATTTTCATGTTATAGCCTCTCTGAAACAGTCTCCAGCTGCCACCCCAACTTCAAAAGCACCTAGTTCCAAACACAAGACTCACCTAACCTAAACTAGCTGGTTCTGCCTTCCCCCACCACACTTGCTTTTTCTGAACAATTTCCATGCATTTTTCAGACAGCTGGCTCTCACTGTCTCTCTCTCTCTCTCCACCATGCACTGCGAGCACTCCCTGAACCCCCTTCTCAGCCTGCTGCCTCTAACTAAGTAGCTGTCGTGAAATCCAGAAAGGATTTTACTGTTCTACACAGCATCAATCAGCCTCACATCTTCATTAACATCATCGGTAGATTTGGTAAGACAATTGGGAATTCTTAAAGGGAGGAATCAGTTAAAAGAGAGAGTTTTTTTCCACATTAAAAAAATGGGAAACACCATTACATTGGAGGGATTTGTATCTCTGTATGATAATACTCAGGACAGTTTGAAAATGAAATTAAATGAGAGAATAACTAATTTAGATGGGATTTATGTAATGTCAATTGTAAACATTATCAGCATTATCATTTTTGTTGTACACTAAAAAAGTTAATCTGAGTGCTAAGATACAGGCCTTAGAAAAATTTAATAAAACAGTTCACAGAAATATTCAAATCCAGGCAGAGGAATTTAATGAAGAACCAATTACAGTGTTGCATATATAAGAACAAACAATCTTAATATATCCAGTACCCATACAGGAATTGCCAAATGATAGCATAATCACTGAATGGACTCCTGTGCCAGTGTTGTATTTAAGGAGATTCAAGGAAGCAATAGTCTCATATGGCATTCATTCATCTTTTGTGAAGCAAATATTAAACTTGTGGTCAGTTTGTAATAAGATTATCCCTAAGGACTGGATAGAATTGGTTAAAGCTATTTTAGAACCTGATCCACAATTACAATAGAGTGCCTGGTTCATAGAAGAGGTAAGATTATTGAACAACAGAGTAAAGCAAGAGGCAGGGAAATCTCCCAAGATCAAATTCTTGGAGAAGGAGATTATGCTACTAAGGAAAAGCAAACTGTATATGATGACCACACCCTAGATTTATGTCACGCAGCAGCTTTGAATGCTTGGGACAAATTTGAAGAAATAGGAAAGAAAATTGAGTCATTTACTAAAGTTATGCAGGGGCCAAAGAAAGCCTTTATGGGGGCTGGAGAGATGGCTCAGAGGTTAAGAGCATTGCCTGCTCTTCCAAAGGTCCTGAGTTCAATTCCCAGCAACCACATGGTGGCTCACAACTATCTGTAATGGGGTCTGGTGCCCTCTTCTGGCCTGCAGACATA
>JAQHUG010000233.1:992073-1019914 GCA_028555095.1 Dicrostonyx torquatus | reverse complement strand
TAGAGATGGGGTAGCACTGTTGATAGGTAGAGATGGGTAGCACTGTTGATAGGTAGAGATGGGGTAGCACTGTTGATAGGTAGAGACGGGGTAGCACTGTTGATAGATAGAGATGGGGTAGCACTGTTGATAGGTAGAGATGGGGTAACACTGTTCATAGGTAGAGATGGGGGCATCACTGTTGATAGGTAGAGATGGGGTAGCACTGTTGATAGAGATGAGTATATCATCTTTTGTGCTGAGTATATTATTTTTAATTTACTCATCTTAATGGCCCATTGAATTCAGAGCACTAAAAATGTATAAAATTAGATTAGGAAATCTCTATTCGCTAAGGAATGCATAAACTAACATAATGATTTTTAATGCAATCTCTTCTTAAACTGATATTTTAGAGAAGTAGCTTAAATACTCTGCATTAGGATTTTATCACTATAAGCGAACATTAGAAAAGACTTCCATCGACTTAAAAACAAAGAAGATATTCTTGCAAGTGGAAAATCAATCATCACAACCACTAAATGTCACAGTATACCATCAGCAAGAAGCACTGATAGTTGTTAGCTATATGCTGCACAAATGATGTATGTCCTTGGTCCAGGAAGTAGGTGCCAGGTTTTTAGAAAACTGTACATATATTGATTTTACATTTATTTAATGTGGCCATTGTAAGACACTTTATTCTTCTGATAAACTATGATTGCTTATCAAAAGATTCTATAATTCAAGAGTAACATTCATAACTTGTGTTTTAAAATGAAAACCACCAGTCCACAGAAATCATGCCCACAAAATCCAATTTTCTGGATTTATGGCAGAAAAGCATTAAACTACTGTCTTGCAGGAACTGCAGACTAGTCACTGGAGTCAAAGTGGCACAGCAGTAATGATTAAAGGGGCACGTCACCCTGCCACAGCTGTTAATCAGCTTAATACTAGTTAGATTATTGACATTCTTGTAATTACTTTTCCTAAGGCACATTTGGGCAAAATATATTTTATTTTAATTATGAGCAATCAAAAGCAAGACCAATACTGAAAAAGAATAATCAAGGCTCTCTGCACACAGGTGTAAAGTAGGCAGAGAGCGTCCAATCACTTGCACGGGTAAAACCCAGCAGTCACTGCCCAAGCAACTTTTCCCCTGAGCACTGCTCGCTTACCTTACCGTCCTCGGAACACACTCCCATGTGCTCTCCGCTTTCATCCAAGCTAACCTGGTTTATCTTTACAGGACTCTATCAAAGACAAACAAAAAATGGTATGGAAAACTTTAGGAAAACATTTCAACAATCTGATACCTTTAGTCTTTGTAAAGCTGACATACCATGAATTGTTTATCAGCTTCATGAATTAAGGTGTACTTCGCTCTGGGATGAACATATTAAAAGTCCAAATACATAAACAAACAGCTTTGTTCCTACACTCAGTGTGAACCTAGAAACCCATGAGCTCCACAACTTTTCTTTCATATACCTGGAGTATAGTGAAAATATTACTTCTCAGAATCTTGCATTTCTTTTCATCTGTTTTACTTACTTTATACCTTTAAATTTCTCTTTCCCAACCAAAATCTATTAAAAGAACAAAACAAACAAAAAAATTAAGAATGCAAGTCAGCACATAAAATCATTTTTTCCTTGTTTTAGTTGGCTTCATCAATTTGTTTCTTCCCTAATGAATAACCAGATTAACATTTCATTTTTACTCTATTCAGGAAAACCATAGCCTACATCACGTTAGTTAATTTTGCATCCCTTCTCCCTTTACATAATTTCAAATTTAATGTATTTTCCAAAAATTAAATAACAATTGCATTTTAAATCTCTATGTAGCTAATTGTTTACTTACTAAAATATTTACACAGAGGTTTTCTAATAAAGTCAAAACTCAGTGACCACTGGCAGCATCACACAATAGCTTCTCCTTTCATTCCTAAATAATGACAAGTTCCAAGTATCTTCCACAAAGCTTATAGCAGCAAACTAGGGAATAGTGAGGTCATAGCAGTTAACAACAAAAGAACACATGTAGAGTTTAAAATTACCCCATTTGCCTTGTTGATGAGATAAAAAGAAATACACAAAATGAATGCTGACTCTTCAACAGGAAAGTATCTCATGGTTATTAAGGAAAGGTCAGGGCACAACAAGACCCTCACACTTTACAAAGGCTACATACTGACTGGTTGCTGAGAGAAGTTCCCAAGTATTCTGGCTACAGAATCCTTTCACATCTGGACCCCTAAATCACCACACAACACTCTGACAGGCAGTCCAAGAAAACTCAGCTAGCTCTAAAAGTTTCCAGCATGTTAGCCAAGGAAAAGGTCACTGAAGAAAGGTGGTCCACTGCAGAGAAGGACCCATGCTAAATACCCACAGCAGACATACAGTGCACAAATGTGAGAAAGAACTGACGAGGAGAAGGACTGCATAGTCAGTAAGGAAAATGCTAAAACAAAGAGAGGCTGCCCTGGGAAAGCACTGAGCAGACAGAACATGGCTACTTGGCTGTGGGCTGAGCACCAGCCAGAATGTCAGCCCCACAGCCTTTTGGGGATAAGCAATTCCTCAAGTTGGTCATCTTCCATTCTGATCTTTCATCGAACATTTTATATCCACTTTATACCTGGCAAGTATAAGCTATATTATACTCTAACTTTAGGCATCTGTTATGACTGGCTGACTTAAAACACAACCAATCATTAGCAGGTGTGGTCTACTTTTTCTTCCTCTTATGAATAGAGCACTGTCCACAAGTGACTAAAGAAATAATATTTGGGGCCAACAAGATGGCTCAGCCATTAAAAAGGCAAGGGTTATAATAAAAACATCAAGATTATATTACTGAAAAATAAATAAAATTAAAAGTTCAGTTCCTAAATCATAGTAACGCATATCAAGGGTTTGAAAACCATACATGACTGTACTGAAATGCAGAGGTCACAATATCTTCCCATTGCGGAAAATTCCTGGGGACACTGTATCTGACACCTCTAAAACTAAATCTAAGTGCTGACTGTAACCAATACCAAGACTCTATTATAAGGCCTTTACTGCAAGTTATAAATCAGAACTAGATCTTCATTCTATATAGTGCCAAGTTTGGTATGCTCTACTCCCAGATTTTTGCTACTAAAAAGGCCATGGCCTGTCTAAGAACTCACTGAATCACACTTACCAATCCCCAAAATGGGGTCTATGCTTTATTAAATACCCAATTTTTGAAGAAAGTGGTGAACTAAGGAGAGGTGTCTCCATTTCACAAAAGGAAAAATGAAGCTTCAGTTTTTCTGTGTGATCCAAGGCCTACTACCTAGCTAAAGCATCCAATGGTATCTCAAGAGCAGATCAACCAAATTTACCATGACACACCTAACAGAAACTGCACCATTCCATTAACAATACTACAAGGAAAAAAAAAAAACAACACCTACAAGGTACGACAGCCTATTAGCAACAGATACCTTAAAACTTTCCAATAGTCATTGATTCATTCCCCTGACCACAAATAAACTTAAGTCTTTTCCTTTAGTCTACTGGGCAATTAATCTGATCTCTATAAAGTACTTATTTAAACCCTTTTCACATTTTTCTCTATTAAGATACTTCTTGGAGCTTGAGTGGCGGCTCAGGGATTAAGAGGCCGTGATGCTTTCAGAGGACTCAGGTTTGCTTCCAAACACCCACATGTGATTTTTCTTTCTCTTCAAGATGGTTACTGCTTTATTCATTATATCATTACCTGAGTCACTTCAGGAATCATTTTTTTTTTTTGCAAGAAAGGTACCAGTTGAACTAGCCCCAGGTATGAAATAATCAATGGCCCCTTATGAGAAGCCATCTCTCCATGAGAAGTTGTGTCTCCACATGATACATGTCTTCATATGAAACATGTCTCCAGGAGATGCCTTCCTCCACTTAAGTGTATACAGATGTCTCTGAAAAATCTTTACGTTTCTCCTCTTAGAGTGCTGTTATATTCTAGAACAAGCCTTGAGAGGAAGCATCTCTCCTTTACTCCTAACAGACACAATCCAACCTCACTTATAAAATATATAATAACAGGCAAAATTGTATTAAGAGGGAAAGCAAGGAGCAAAAACTTCACTACTATAAAGGGCAGAGCAGTGAAAAGAGGAAGTTTTGAGGAAGTGTCACATAATCCATTCTATGCTTACTTTGTGACTATTTCATTACATAATGCCCATACTTTCCTTTTTATTGCTAATTTTTAGGTTGGAATAAAAGTAATGGTCATCATCATGCCATGTTCATACACATCTACCACACACTATTCTCCAAACTTTAAAAGATAAGTATTCAGGGGCTGGAGAGATGGCTCAGTGATTAAGAACACTGCCTGCTCTTCCAAAGGTCCTGAGTTCAATTCCCAGCAACCACATGGTGGCTCACAACCATCTGTAATGAGGTCTGGTGCCCTCTTCTGGCCTGTAGACATACACACAGACAGAATATTGTATACATAATAAATAAATAAATAAATAAATAAATAAATAAATAAATAAATAAATGATGAGCATTCAATTTTTCTAGTTAAATTTTAAAAGGTGCTTTAAAATGTCTGGGATCATCATATTTGGTGGGTTACCTCAAGGTTTGTCTTTCCTTTTCCTTTTGTGTTTATTTTGCCATTTCCTTTGGTTATCCAAGGCAGATGTTTGTCAGTTGTACTGACAGTTCCAGAGCAGCGATACTTGTGCTGCGCTGCCTTTGCCTCTGAACTGCAACACTTCTTCCAGGGAAGGCTCATAACATGAAGGCGCCAAGGAAAATTGCAAGAGTTGGAAAGCTCAAGATGTTACCAGATTTCCAAGATCCCTGTTTCATGGGCCAAGCTGCCTGTCAGCTGGACAAGGGACTACAGGGATACAGCATCTGTGCATCCTCACTGGAAAGAGGTGATCTTCTCCATGAGGGGGCCACTTCTGAGTAACCTATGGCCCTGTTGTAGCCACATCAATTCACTGGCCATCAGCCTGAATCACATTGGAATAGCACCTTTGCGGTTGATGCCCCAGGAAAAGTCTCAATGCTCCCTGCAATTTGGTGGATTTTAAACGTTTTCTATTTTACTAATTTCTCACTACTTTTCATTTTATGCCTAAAAAAATGATTGTTTAATTTCCCAACATGTTACTGCATTGATCAATAATTATAATTATTCATCCAATAATTACACAATGAAGTATTTCTTATTGGCATTTTCTACAAACCAAAACCAAGTAAATATGTAATTATAATGATTCTCTCTCTCTCTTTTTTAAAATAAACTCACATTTCATTCTGTTTTAAATCCAAGGACAGCAATGATGTCACAGAGGTCCCCCTCATTCATACAGAATGCTTTCCAAATGCCCAGAGGATGCCTGAATGTACTAACAGTGCTGAACCCTGTATACAAATGAGGGGAGACGGTTCATCTGACAACCAAAATGGCTACTAAGCAGCTAACAGGTAGGTGGCAAAACACATGATATGGTAAGGGCTGGCTAATGCTGTAGGTAGACAGCAAGACAGCATCATGCTCAAACAGTACAGTTTACATTTTGTGACCTGCTTCCGGAATTCCCAATCTAATGTTTAGACCAGTGCTTCCCAACCTGTGGGTCACAGATCCTTGCTGGGTGTGGGGATGGTCAAGTGGCCCTTTCGCCAGGGTCACCTAAGAGCACCAGAAAACACAGATATTTATAATTCATAACAGTGGTAAAATTACAGTTATGAAGTAGCAATTAAAATGCCGGTCTTATGGTAGGGGTCACCGCAACATGATGAACTGTATTAAACTGTCACAGCAATAGGAAGGCTGAGAACTACTGGTTCAGACAGTTGGCCATGGGCAACTCATGGAGAGCAAAGAATAATAGAGGACTCACCCAATAATAAGCCCTGGTGTGATGACACTTTGTTTACACAATGTACTTTATATATTTACACAATTTCTTTTTGTAATCTATGATACCATAGTTTTAAATATTTCATATTCTCTGTTAGGCTTCTAGTTTGAGTATGAAATGTTCCCCACAGACTCATGTGTTTAAACATTGGTACCCAGATGGTGGCACTGTTTGGGGGAGGCTGTGGAACCTTTTGGACATGAGACCTACAGATACAGAGCCATGGAGACAGACTTGAGGTTTACAGACCCTGATCTGCTTCCTGCTTGAGCTTTGTCTGCTTCCTAATTGGCTCCATATAACAAGCAGCTGCCTCGACAGCTCCTTTTCCCATGCTTCCCTGCATGAAGGACTGCATGTACTCTCTGCACTGTTAGCCAAATACACAGTCCTCCAGGAAGCTGTTTCTGACAGGTGTTTGCAGCAGCTATGAAAAAAGGAGCTAAAGAAAGGCTGAGAGCATATTGTTTTAATAATGACATTTATATTATTTAACTACTATCCCTAAATATTTATTATTTATCAAACCATTTGCAATTTAAAACACTTCGAATTTTCACAATACAAGCATAGCTTTTGTCTATTTCTCCTTTAAGTTAAAATAAATTTATACTTATTTTAAATTCCCCATAATTTGGTGTTTCAAGGGTTTAACAGTTAAAGCTTCCATTTACTTTTAAATGCAATCGAAACACTATGCTTCTGTTGGTCTGCTCCTCCACCTTAAGCTATAGTTGTGCTTCTGCTGTCACCATCCTGGCTTTGACCCTGACTTTTAAGGTGTATTTCTGTCCACATCATCTTGATGTAAGGTTCTTAATGCTGAGACTTTCTTCCCCTTTGTGGGGAGGGGTGCTGGCACTGAACACAGGCCTTTACATACACCAGGCATGGAGAACTGCATCTCTTGCTTCTTCAAGACAAGGTCTTGGTATGTAGTACACCCTGACCTTGAATTTATAATCCTCCTGCCTCACCTTCCCAAGTTAAGTACTATTTCACTTCTCCCTTTGCAAAAAAAAAAAAAAAAAGGTTTGGCCATTTAAGTTTTATCTTTTATTATAGTATTCATATTTCTTACTCATTTATTCACGGAGTTAGGTGTTGGCTAATCTTAACTGAAAATGGATTTTTCTTTGGGCCACCAGCTCACAAAAAGAAAAATGACACGTAGACTTATTAATTATGAAAGCTTGGCCTATAGCTTAGACTTGTCCCATTAGCTCTTATAACTTAAATTAACCCGTTTATATTAATCTATGCTTTGCCTCATGACTTTTCACCTCTCTTCCATCTTGCACCTCCTGTTTCCTCACGGTGTCCTCTGGCATCTCTTGTACCTAGATTCACCTCCCCTCCTTCTCTTCTTTATCTGCCTGGAAGTACCACTTAACCTCTCCTGCCTAGCTATTGGCCATTCAGTTCTTTATTAAACCAATCAGAAGGCACCTTGTCAAAGACACATCTTCACACTATACAAAAAAAAAAAAATTATTCCACAACACTTAATTTCTTAGTGAGTGTCTTTAAACAATACTTGAACTATGCTTCTATGAAAAATCAAGTAGAAAAGTACCAGCTTGTTTGATAGTTCTTGGGTTACTTAAAATGAAACTGGGAGAGAAAAGCTGGGAAACCTACAAGGAAAAACTACACTCTTAAACTCCACAAGCAAGAATCTAGAACTGTTTTCTTACTATGATATCAAAACTTTCAAAATAATTTAAAAGACTATTGCAGGTTAGGGATGTTTACTATCATACACACTGAAATAGGTTTCTAGCTTATTACATCTGAAGTTTTCTTTAGAATGTTCTTTGAAGAAATGTGAAATTTTGATTCACTGAAATCAAAAGCAAACAGTCAACTCACTAAGGAAATACTCCGAATGAAAGGCTAAGCACTATTAACCTTCCTATGACAGTTCAAGCAGTGAGTGTTTACATAGTGAAGAAGCACTGAATTTTTAAGTACCTAGTTGGTCAAAGACACTTAACAAAAATCACAATCCTAATTTGAAAGTCTTCCTAAAAGGTATTTGAGAATATGTACTGGAATTATTTAAAATATATATTCCACATATATATTTATTTATATTCCTACTTGAACCAGAAAAGGTGTTTTTCATGGCAGTTATCTCTTGCATAAGACTGAAAAAGGGAAAGTATTTAAATTTCTAGAAGTTTGGTGATATCTTTTTTTTTTTTTTTTTGGTTTTCGAGACAGGATTTCTTGTGGCTTTGGAGCCTGCACTGGAACTAGCCCTGGTAGACCAGGCTGGTCTCGAACTCACAAAGATCCGCCTGCCTCTACCTCCCGAGTGCTGGGGTTAAAAGCGTGCGCCACCACCGCCCGGCGGGCATGATATCTTGTTTGTACAAATAAAGCTTGTCTAAAGGTCAGAGGGCAGAGCTACCCACTAGCTAACTATAGAGGTCTGAAGGTCTGTACAGATGGACAGGAAGTGATATGGCTGGGCAGAGAGAGGAAGTGATAAGGCGGGAGGAAACAGGAACTCAGTCTCTTTTCAGCTGGGAAGTTTGTGAGGTAAGGTGTGCCTTGCTTGCTCCTTGCCTCTCTGATCTCTCAGCATTTTCCCCAAAATCTGACTCCAGGCTTTTATTATTAAGACCCTATTTGAACTTGTGCTACAAGAAGCAAGTAGTATAAGAAATGATAAATGCTAAAATAAATATTTTTAAGTATCATGTAGAAAGTATTTGGCTTCATTCAAAAGCTGCCTGACGTGTGTCCTGGCTTCTGGGAGGCTATGAGCGAGGCAGGTGACAAGGACTAATAGAGCAGGGGAACAGCCTCCCTTGCTGCTGGGGATGCTGCCACAGCCAACAGGTAGAGACAGTGAACTTTCTTGGTCAGCTGACACCTATGGCAGGAAGGTGTCACCTACAATCTCAAGACAATGAAGTTCCATGTCTGCAGCTGTCCCAGGCTGTAGCTTTCGACCGTTAGCTGATTTTCGACATGGAGCCTTTCTGTTTGTCTTAGGGATTTTTTAATCCCCCCCACACACACACACACACATTACTAGGATAAAACACACTGACAAAAAATAAAGGGCTTGTTTTAGTTTACAGCTCCAGGTACAGTTCCTCATGGTAGGGAAGTCAGAACAACAGACTCAAGTAGCTGGTCACATTATGTTCCTAGTCAGAAGCAAAGAGCAACACATGGATTCTGCTACTCTGCAACTTTTATTGTCCACGATTCCTGTTAGGGAATGGTACCACCCATGGTGGGCAGATCTACTCACTTTAATTAACAAAATAATGTCCCACAGGCATATCCAGAAGCCACCTCCTAGGTGGTTCTCAATTTTGTCAAGTTGGTAATTAACACTAACCATTGTGCCCTGTAATAAATGATCACACTTGGTATGCCCTTATCTACTCACCAAATTAAGTGATAAGCACACATGGTAGCCTGGAAAATGTGCTCTTAAATCTCAATGTCTGGTTACCATTTTCATGTATTTGTTCATTATTTATATAATCAGAAGCAAAAATTCCCAAAGAGTAGGACTGGATATATCTGTTTTTTAGTACATCATTAAATGTAAGGACCTGAAAATATGATTCGTGGGTAAAAAAGGTTGTTTGATGACCAAAGTTTAGATCCCCAGAGACTACATAAATACTGTGTGGGCATAGCAGCTCACCTTAGGAAAACAGAGACATGACTTGAGCAGGCTGGCTAGCCAAACTAAGATTATCAGTGAGCAATAGGTTCAACTGAGAGACTCCTCCTGAATAAATAAGGTGGAGAAAAATCAAAGAGGACTTAGGATGTCATATTGAAGCCTCTAAGTGTTTGTGCACACACATGCACGTGCAGCAGGGACACATATGCACCCATACACATGCAAACATGCACATACACATCATTTACACCACACATACATACACAAGAGATATTACTAAGTCTCACCCTTCTATGTTGTGCAAATTTCCTAAAAGTAGTTAGTATGTCCATAAGCACAGATAAACATCTTTAAAACCTGGCTACCTAGGACACTGATTAATTTAAAACAGCAGAAACTAAGCATCATTAGCTTTCACCAGTATCACACAGGGAAGGAACTACCACACATAGTTTATATTGGTGATCACTAGTACCATTACCATTTGCACAACAATCCTGTAACATTGAGGAAACAACAAGTGAGCGGCAAATGTCTGCAAATGGCCTGTACCTGGCATGCCATCCATCATCATCCCTCTCACACAGGGACAAAGGTCAGGCATTCTTGTGCCAGTTCCACACTCTGCAAATAACAAAACAAAAAGGCCGCCAATGCCCACACTCTCAGGCCAAGACTTGCAGGCACAAGACCCTGTATTTATCCAGAATGGGAGAATTTTTTTCCCTTTTATTTAAGAGCTGAGGAAAGAAAGAGTCATACCTAAAAACATATCTGGGGACATGTTTACAAAGATGGGATGCTGGAATAGTCACAGAAAAAAAGGAGACCAAAGGAAAACAGTCTGGAGAGAAATGGACTCAGCTGTGCTCTCCATTAGCTACAATCTTATTCCTAATGGAGACACGTTTGGAATTCTGGACAATATGAGTGAGTTTGTTCAAAAATCAATAAAGTCAAGCTGACACTATAGAACATACAAAAATGTTTCGTTAATGGAATGAAAAAAAAAAGAAGAAGAAGAAGTTCAAGTAAACAGGAGGGGGCAACGAACAGCACACACCTTCTAAATCTAAGTTCACTACATGTGGTGCCAAGTTCTTAAAGAAAAGGCAAAATTACTAACAAGTACACCTCATGGGACAATCAATTACCTAACGTAAAATACTTGAAATGAATACACTTAGTATGGATTATGCCAGTTCTTCAATTAGGAATAAATCCACGGTCATTTTAAAAAGCTGCTTTTAATGGTGTACTTAGTGGCAACTGTTTCCCCAGACGCTCCTCATCACCCCACCTTACGCTACCCGTCCCCCAACAGTGAGCCCAAGAAATCAATCTGCTAATGTATAATTTGTAAGGCTCCTCTGACTAACAGATGGATAATTGATCCCTTCACAAATGCTGCATCCCCACAGTCACTGAGTGGAATGAATAGGAAAAAAAGACAGGCCCTTCTTCTCCTGCTCTCAGAGATGCACTGGCTAGGGCCCAACACCAGCATGGTTTCCAGGGCAGTTTACTGCCCCTTAGTCACATTTAGTGAGAAGGTCACAATCACATTTCACGTGGGAAAAACAAATGTTCCTGCTTCCATAGTTGGGAAAAGCTTGTCTCACTGTGTATTTTACTGGTGTAAGTCCTGGGGGAAGAGAAGGCATCTATCTGGACTTCATGAGCTGAGGAAAGCAGACCTGCCTATAGGTGGTCTACAAATCACGGAACAAAAACTGCATTTATTTTCTCACTGACTTACTTAAAACCAGAAGGACACAACCTTTAATGATAAAACTGCAAATTCCAGGAGCCACCAGACTGCATCTCAAGCAGTAATGTCTTCTTTGTTCCAAGGTGGAGAATACATTTAACAGCAAACAATCTTGAAGTACAGTATTTTGTGAACATCTCCAGAAAAGCTCCAAAGAAATACAAGTTCAGTAAAGACCAATGTAAAGGCTCCAGCTGGCACTTGAGGAAAGAAATCCACACATTCACTACTGTTCTACCTCTTGTCCCTGAAATCACTCATGGGTACCTGGGCAACTGGCAGCCATGCCTGCTTCTAATGCCAGGTGCTCTCCCCAAGAAGCATAGAGAATGAAACAGTCAGAAACTACAGCAGGCTGACTGCTTTGTAACAAACACCCTTGCCGACCACTATAGTAGGCCAACTACTTTGCGCATCCTTGCTAACCATTGCTTCCCTTCCCTCAGTAACGACAACCACACTCTAGACTTTAGAACTTACAACAATAAGCAATATAAATACTGCTGAATGGAAAAATAAACAAGCAACAGAGCCTTTGGGTATTTAAACAAGCAACAGAGCCTTTGGGTATTTATGGTCCTACTGACAAACATGTTTACCGGGACACCAGGTCCACCTCTTCCAACACACTATGAAATCATGAACCCATAATATTATATGATACTGAATAAAGAGTTATAATGTTACATTAATGGAGATTTTAAGTTTTCAACAACTCAAGACACCAGTCTTCTAAGGAATATGGGTGACATTCTCTTCCATTACTTCAATTCACTAACATGCACAAGAGGTCTTCTTGAATGTGGTCAGTAAAGCTGCTCAGGGCAATACTGCCAGCACTGGCTTTACATTAAACCCTGGTGACCCTCAGCCCTTAGGACTCTCCACGCCTGGCAGTCTCCTCCACTGGCTCCGGTGTTTCCTCATTTCTTTAGTGCCACTTTAGTCACAGCGTCTCAGGCCCCGTTCTGGGTTGGGGGTCTCTCAATTATCAGTATCCACTGCATTCCAGCTCAGGCTTCACCACACAGCCCAATACTCACTCTGGCTCTACCCAAGTAGATCCTTCTAGATGCTCAGTGTCACTAAATGACCTCTGTCCATTTATACAATCCTGCAAAGCTCCCTCGTACAGACCAAGACACTAGATCCTATCATTCTCTGCCTTCAAGGCGGCTTTAGCAACCTTGATTTTGAACTGTCTTCCTTAGCTCTGTATCTTTGGCTTGAATACACCAAACACAGCCTCCTCCTCCTCCTGTTCTCCCACCTAGAAAATCTCTGCACTGTGTCAAAGCAGTATCCAACATCAGGGGGAGCCTTTTTTAATACAAATGAAACAAAGAAGTAAATTTCCTTTTGTCATTTCACACATGTTTTCTTTTGGTTGAGCCTTCTCCCCCACCCTAAGGACACTTCCCTGCTTGTGTAAATCTGTGACATGTATTCAATTATTTTCATCCCCCTTCCTTAAAACTCCATTTCTCCCTCTTATGGACCCCCTTCCAGTTTCAATATATACAACTACACTAACTCCTACTTAATAACACATATATAAAAATTAGAAGCTAGGATTCAAATATTTGAAATACAAGCAGTATTTATTTTTTCTCAACCTGAGTTAGTTTACTTGCTATTTTCCAGTTGTATCCATTTTCCCACAAACTTCAAACCTTCCTTTTCTCTATGGCTAAATAAAATTCCATAATACGCATATCACAATGATATCATCATTATCATCACATTTTCATTACATGTTCATCTGTTGGGGGCCATCTATGCTGATTCCATTTCCTCGCTACTATAGTAAAGTAGCAATAAACACAGATAGATGTGTAGGCTTTTGTGTAAGACATACAGTCCTTTGGGTGTTTGCCAAGTAGTGGTAGAACTAGACCACTTGGAAAAAAAAAAAGACTAAAGAAGAGAGGAAAAGAATGAATTTTGTGGTGATGTTGCTTTCCTAATTTAAAAAAAAAAAAAGTTTTAGAGACTGGAAAAACGTCAAAATAGCTTAAGGGAAAGAGGTAGTGTCGTGGCCCTTCCAAGTGTCAAAGTTTCAAACTGGGTGTGACTAGCTGACAAAGCCGACAGTCATTCTGGCCATTACGTCCCATAATACTAACTAAACTTCTCAGTTAAATGGATATATATGCAAGAAATGCACTTCTGAGGTCCACCTCTCTAACACTGAGGGGCAGCTGAGGACAATCGGGCTGGAAGAGAAGTTGCTGTTCCGCAGAGGAAAGAGATGCTTTATCAGAAAGGATTCCTTCCAAACTGAGAGCAAATTAGAAAGTAGCAAAACCATCCCAATGGCCTTAAAAAACAAAAAAGAAAAGAAAAACAACCCAGTTCATTAGAATTTATTTTTTATTTCGAATAAAATGTGATATGGTTCATTGTATATTACATTTTAAATTTTCATATAATAGCTAAAATATTCCTTTTACTTCACAACCAAGTAAGTATTCATTGCCTGCTATCAATTTATACTTTCAAGAGTGTGTCCTTACTTATTTAAGCAAAGGTAATCTGAAGTGGAAACTATACAGCAGTGACAAGCCAAGAACACAAATACCTCCTCCCTAACAGTATGAATGACAGCATGCCTCTCACTGAAGGTTACATCAGCTGTGCTCCAGCTGTACTTCTCCAAGAGCTCCCAGGCAGCACAACCCACTGAACTGTAGGCAATGTTTCCCCCAGTGGCTCCTGGGCTTTATAGCTCATCATCACCAACATCAACACTACCAAATTAATGCGAATAATACAGAGGGGATAAAATGCATAGAGTTCACTGTTCACATACAAGTCTCCAGGCAACACTAAATATTTTCTCTTCTTACCAGCATGGTAAGAATGCTGTCTAATAAGGAAGACATCTGATATGGTTTTACTTCTTTATGTGTTCCCTAGTGTGACATGTGCATGTATGCAGATGGAGGGGTGCCCTTGTTCTTGCATGTGAAAGGCAGACATTAGCATTGGGTGTCTGCCTCTATCACTTCCCACTTTAGGTTTTGAGATAGAGTCTCACTGCACCGGACCAACAACCAGAAAGGATCCACCTGCCCTTGTTCTTGCCAGAGCAGAGGTTATAGGCACACACAGCTACACCCCGCTATTCCATAGGTGCTGGGACCCAAATTCCAGTCCTCATGCTTGTGCAGCACCTTCTGTGGAATACGCCTTTACACTGTGTGAGAATATGGCACTGTGATTGATTTAATAAAGAAGCTGACTGGCCAATAGCTGAAAAGGATAAAGTGAGGCAGGAGAGCCAAACTGAGAATGCTGGAAGGGCAGAGTCTGGAGTTGTCAGCAGATGCAGAGAGAAGCAAGATGGGCATGCCATAAAGTGAAACAGTAGCCAAGCCATGTGGCAAAGCATAGATAAGAAATATAGGTTAAGGGGTTGGAGAGATGGCTCAGAGGTTAAGAACACTGGCTGCTCTTCCAGAGGTCCTGAGTTCAATTCCCAGCAACCACATGGTGGCTCACAACCATCTGTAATGAGATCTGGTGCCCTCTTCTGGCCTGCAGGGACACACACAGGTAGAACACTGTATATATAATAAATAAATCATTAAAAAAAATAAATTAAAAAAAAAGAAAAAAGAAATATAGGTTAATTTAAATGTAAGGGTTACCTAGTAACAAGCCTGAGCTATTGACCCAGCACTTATAATTAATATTTAGCCTCTGTGTTGGTTATTTGGAAACTGGCGGGTGGGAAAAAAAAGCCCATGTATACCTTCTGTGGCACCTTTGAATGATTTGTATATTAATTTTAATTAGCCACTTGAATATGACAAGTCTGTAATAATGACTTAAAAATCAAATCACCTTATTTAAAAAAAAAAAGTGTCCATGACTTGAACTAATATCCTACATATACATGAAAAACAAAATTTTCCATGTGGAAATCAGGTTAATGGAAAAAAGCTTTAAAGAGAAGTCTCCTTGTCTGAAAAATAAAGAATGTGACTCTACCCTCTCATGTCATTTTATCATTGCTTTTTTTCTTCTTTCTTTCTAGTGCTGAGATCACTAGAAAGTCTACCACTGACTACATTACCAGCCCTCATTGTTGTCTTAAGCTAATTACTGACCTTGAATTATTATCATATATGAGAAGCCTTAAAATCTTTTTGCTGGGCAGTAAAATAGCTTTAAGTACTGCTTTTCTTAACTTTAAGAATATGTTCTACTCAAGAGTTTTAATCACATCCCCTCTAAGAACACAGGACTAGATGTGGGTGCTGTAGACTTGGAAGGTCACAGGCTACCACCTTTAATAGCTTCTCCTGGCCCCTAACACCTTAGGTTGCCGCCTCTGCCCAGTGTTCAAGACAAAGAGTCTTGTGAACATGTCTGACTGGGAAAAGGCCTTGCTGCTCCGCACTGCCAGGACACTGCAACCTCTGCAGAGCTGGGGCAAAGAGCAGCTTTCCACCTGCAGAAGACTTATTAGATGGATGTTCCTTGCCTAAATCCTAACAACCTTTAAAACAACAGTGAGGATTTGGAAGGGATTGCCCTCTGAGGAAATCGTGTACTGCTGATTCCTAGACCTTTTCTTGTGAAACTTCATCTTCTGCTTATGTCTGCTGCATCCATGAACAGCAGCATCTTCTGCTTATGTCTGCTGCATCCATGAACAGCAGAAGGCTGCCTTGCACACACCACCAGACAGGAAGTAATCTTACACCCACAGCCTCTGCACACTTTTCCCATCTGGGCTATGATACCACTTTTTCAGGGAAGTCTTTGTTCTTTCCAATCCAATCTGGGTTTTCTAGCTATACGTTCTTACAGAACTGCATTCTTTTCCTTCTTTTACTCATAAGCTAGGCAGACATTCACCATCTGGATACAGATTGCTTCAAGAAAGAACAGAAAAGTCCACAGTGACAAACAAAGCAAAGGGCCCTGCCCTTATGAAACTATGAAGCTTGGCAGGCCGTCCAGCTTGAGACCTACCCTGCAGATGCCTTTGCTACAGACGAATGAACGTCAAGTCCAAGCCTATCTTCCCAGAGTCTACAGGGTCCACATCTTCACCATACTGCTCTGAGACAATATTAAATTTCCTAACAACTCAGATGAACATCTTGGATAAGCTGATTCTAGTTTCACCATGGTACCTCAAATGGTTGTCAGCAACACTACATCTGAGATAAGAAAGAGATCAAAGGGCCCAGCGGAAGGCAAGTGAGTCGGGCACTCTGCCAATAAAGAATTGCTGAGAACACACCAAATATGCATTGGTCCTGAGGTCATTATGAAGTGATCCTCATTACTAGAAAGCCACTGTGTTAAAAGGATAAACAGTTAAGCATTTATTTCAAACACAGATAAATTGAAATGAAATACTACTCAGTTTTTAATGGTGACATATAATATGTAAAGTATGATGAAAAATTTTAATTGAGCAAATACTTTCCTTGTTCATACACAAAGCCACCAAAAACATGAAAGAATAACAGAAAAAGGAAGGCTGTCACCACACTCTTGTAAACAAGTTGTAAGGAACTTAAATTGTTAATGGCTTGGTTTAATAAAACAAGTTTAACTATTACTAAACTCCTTATGGGACACAAGCAGAATTTAAAGGGGACAGCAGGGGAGGAGGGTGGACAAACCAGGTCTGCCCCTGAGAAGGCTATGATCCTAGCATTTTTTAGCCTCTCTGCAATAATCTAACACATTACTTTCCAGATCACCATAACTTCAGACCAGCTGGCCCGGAGTGGGGACTGCACTACGCTTACCTGTCATCACTTCGCTGGCAAATTTTGAGAATGTTTGCACAAGGAACAAGAAGTAATTATTAAATGAATATCAAATACATATTCCTCTGTCTGTAAACATTAAAGGCAATGTCACAGAGACGATGGGTCACCATTTCCATAAGCAACAACAGGCAAGCACATTTTACCTAAAGCCAGCTAGAGTATGGACTACAATTCAGGAGAACACTGTGAAGGCCAACTGCAAGTCCTGCGTGCTACCCATAAGGGTAGCTGGATTCCACTGGAATCTGGGAGCCACTTGCTTGTGTAATAAAAGTCCAACACCACCCTGGGAAGATTACTTGGGCAGCTGTGTGAAGGACGGATTTGCAGAGACATGAGACAGGGAGATCAGTTGGGCTTTACTGCAATAACCATGTGAGATTCAATAAAGGCCTGAACAAGACTGGTGGCAATCTGAAGAACTAGTGAAGGGAGAACAAGATAAAGGAAGCATCAGAGAATGGACAGAGAACAATGGGGCAAATGACAGGGATAAATGTCAGAGACGGAAGTAAACACTGAGGCACAGAAAAGAACGAAGCCTTCTGATGATTCTAACCAGCACAGAAAAAAGAATACTCTTTGTAATTACGCAAAAGGAGATTTTTTTTTCTTCTTCTTCAGCAATTATATAAAAAGAGAGAGAGACTTTACCTTGTAGGCCTACTGGATCCCAGGGGAAAGGAACATTTGCTGTCTTATTAAAAGGCCTTTAGCAGGCCCTTATTGACAACAGTGTTGCTGGCTGATGGCACCAGAATTCAGTGCAGAAAGCATGGTGCCATTCCTTCAATTCCAACAGGAACCTGCAGTGGTAATATCTGCATATACCATACAATCCAGATGATCTGTATTACTTTAAACAATAAGTTTGCATAGAAATAAACAGAAATTGGCTGGGTGGTGGTGGCGCACGCCTTTAATCCCAGCACTTAGGAGGCAGTTCAAAGCCAGCCTGGTCTATAGGGCAGGTCCAGGACAGTCAGGGCTAACAAAGAGAAATTCTGTCTCAAAAAACCGAAAGGAAAAAAAAAGAAAGAAAGAAGCAGAAGTTACTCTTAATGTTCAGATGAGTATGGAGAAAGGTGGAGATAGTGTTGTGGAGCTGACCATGTTCCCTTGATAGCTGATCTATATGATGGGTAACACTACAGCCCCATCCACAAAAGTTTTCCTCTTTTCCAAGAACAATTCAGTGGAGTCATGTGTGTTAATAAGAGCACGGCACTAGAAACGAGTTGCCATCCTTGACCTATATAAATATGGAAGGATAAAGAACCTGCTACTGTCCTTTAAAACAGGTCCTTTTCGCTACCCTTGCACTGCTATTCTAAGTCCCTGCTATACACTGGCTCAAGAAGAACAAACAAGTTCAAAGACATCTTAAAGTTCAAAGCTGGCCTAATGTGCATGAGACCCTGCCAGCCCCAAATACACACAAGAGCCAAACAATGCCCAGATGCCTGTCCATGACCCACTTTACAATGGCATGAGCATCTTAAGAGCCTGAACATTCCTGTTTTGTTTTTGCTTTTTTTTCCACTATACAAACCAATGATACTATCACCAAAAAAGGGAAAATCCACTAGCAATAAAGGTGTTCTCCTGGTTCTCATAGTCATTTTCAACCCTGCAGGGGCAATGCTAAATGCCAAACATTCAAGAGGTTAAACCCTTCTATTTAAGAGTCAGTAAAAATAACCACTTAACTAAAAATGATAAACAATACAATACAAACAGTATAACCAATCATTAACCGAAGTGAACATTGTCTAATTTACTTTTCCAATATCTGGTAAAGAAATAGCACCTCACGTTCAGCTGGACTTTCCCCACAAAACCTATTTCTCTAACACTCAGTACAAAGGCGGACTCGCAGCAGGTCGTTTCTCAAGTGGACTATGATCTCTCAACAGGAAAGGGCACACTAGAAACAAAGCCGCAGCCTCCCTGCATCAGAAAGAAACATCCTTAGTCACCTCACCAGACCTTCCCTGGCCAGGAAGTAATCTCTAATTACTAAGCTCTATTTGCACTGCATAAAAAAAAAAAAAGGCCCCTCCCAAATAAACAAAGGACCTGATGGAGCAGCTAGTGGAATTGATGTCAGTATGGGCACTACAGAGGCCTCTTTTCCTTTTCCTTCCCTTTTTCTCAGGCTTATTTATAATAACATTATTAAGTCCGACTACATGAATAAACTAACATATATCCTTCAAGAAGTATAAAAATGCCTGCAGTTAAAAGTCACTCCACATGATTCACCTCCTTATATTTATCATTTATCCATAATTTACATGCATCAGCTCAAATAATCCCCCAATTGTTATAAAAAGCTGAGATACAATTGTGGAACAGTTTGAAGATGAAGAAATACAAACACACAAACTATAAATGGGAAAACTAACACATATTTACTCCATTAAAAAATATGAACTGAGCCGGGCAGTGGTGGCGCACCCCTTTAATCCCAGCACTCGGGAGGCAGAGGCAGGCGGATCTTTGTGAGTTCGAGACCAGCCTGGTCTACAAGAGCTAGTTCCAGCACAGGTTCCAAAGCCACAGAGAAACCCTGTCTCGAAAAAAAATATATATATACGAACTGAAACGACTATAACTGAGAAATTTAAACATGAACCACATACTAGAAGATATATGCCACTCTGTTAAAGATTTACTATTTTTATTTGTGTGTCTGTGTGCCAGTGTGTACAGGACGATGCCTGCAAAGGCCAAAAGAGGGTGTCAGATTCTCTGGAGCTGGAGTTAGAGGTAGGTCGTTCTGAAGTTACCATGTGGTTGCTCTTCAAGAGCAGCAAGTGCTGAACCATTTCTCAAGCCATAATACAAATAACATTTTTACAGAATAATACATATGTTAAACATGGCACAAACATTATATCTTTTTTAAAATGTAAGAACCAAAGCATATATATGTCAATCAAACCAATAAAGCTCATATTTAAAATACCAATATAAAAGTAGACATATCCCCAATTTACTGCTGAAAACCATTAAATTTGACTTTCCAGTAACAGATCTGATTCTGAGTCATTGTATGGCCCAGCCTAATCAAGAGTTGCTTTCTTGCTGCTGTGTTTTTACCTGTAAACAACCAACTTTTTAAGTGCAAATCAACTTAGAACTTTACGTATATACTAACAAAATACATGCACCACCCTCAAGAGTAAACAGCCTCATTGGTAAACAGAAAAAAACGATTAAATCAATATATTTGCCATTTTCCTAGAAATCTAAATGGCAATGAGGTTTTGCATTAACAGTGCCTATGCTGGTGACCAGAAGCAGCAACACAAACACACTGCTTATCTACACTGGCAGGTATAACATGGTTTACGTAATTGTAAGAAAACACAGATACTTGTAACAGAAACCTGATTGCACCTGGCCTGATCCTCTCACCATACAGAACATATTCAAAAGACCACTACCCACCCAAGGATATTTATCACAGTTGTACTCTAGGGTTCATCATCACTCGATATGTGTGCAGAACACTGACAACTTTAAGTAACAACAAATGGATCCACTTTTTTTCTGGGTGATTTTCTTTAAAATGCAATCAATTATATGAATAAGCTTTGTTTACCCATTCACCTGTAGACAATGCAATCAATTATATGAATAAGCTTTGTTTACCCATTCACCTGTAGACAGACAACAAAGGATGTCTAAAGCTGGAATGTATTATAAAAATTCTCATGATTATTGATATATGTCTCTCTATGCACAGTTGTTTTCATCTCCATGTCTAGAGAGTCTGGGGCACACAGGGCTTTGGATCTCATTTCCTAAAAACGTTCCCACTGCATGTTATGTTTGCATCAGTGCCATCGAGTTCCACATGTATCTGGAGCTATAGCTTACAATCAGAGCACCTTCCCAGCAAACATAAGGCCCTGTGTTTGATCCCCAACACTACAAGGGAAGAGAAGAGGAGAGAGGAGCAGAGGGGAAGGCAGAAGGTTAGCTCTTCCACATCCTTACACTTGACATGGCTACTCTTTGTAACTGTAGCCATTTTAATAGTTATTTTAATTACATGGGTTATTCGATTTTACTAAGCTTTAATGTGTTGTTTTTGTTCCTCTAACGAAACAGAAAGCTAAAGAGTTATGATTATCAATGTTCCTAGAAGTTATGATACCATCTTATGAAATAAAACATCAAGTGATGAGAATGTGATAGAAGCTTTCATATGGAAAGATGGAGGAAAATATGCTTCAAGTGTTTATCTGTTCTAATTAATATATAAGTCAATTAGATAAAAGATAATTGGGAATTATTGCCAAATAAATAATTTCCAAAATGGGGGGAGTGCTACAAAAAGAAATCTATTCAATCAGAAAAACAGGTTAAGAAGGAAATTTATACAATTATTTTGAGACATATTCTGTCAGGGTTCCAAGATATTAAAAAGTCTATTCTAAATCTACCAAACTCAAGGTCAAAATGCTGTTAAACTATCTAAGCAGACCTGACCCATACACAAAGGCCCTGCCTCTGTTCATGACATCCAGTCTACCATTACTCTCCCGGTTTCACTTTATTCCAAGTGTCTCAAACTTCAAGGCCTTCCAGAGACAACCTCTTGAATCCCAGCACTCTCTTCTTGACGTCTACTGGCTAGCCCTGCCAAAGAGTCTCTGTCACTATCACATACCTATCCTCTGCTGACCACTCTTCCGTTCTCAAGATGCTTATATGAACACCTTCTGATAACCACTCCTTAGCCTGGTGACTCCCTGTTTCACAGAAGAATCCATCACCCTGTCTAGCTCAACTGTGAGAACCTGAAGCCCAGGCACCCAAAGCTCAAAACTCCCCGTTCCAGCTTCCAAGGGTTCTCAGTCTCCCTCTTGCAAATGTGACTGCTGCTCCTGAGTCTCACCTTACTCATGATCTTTCTCTCACTCTTTCTTTGAAATAAATGATTGAGCCCCCAAAGAAAGAACCAGCCTGACAATGCTCTGTCTGCAGAAGTAAATAATCCCCAGGTTTCGGGCAGCTAAGCTCCAGGCTACTACCCATCTCAGCACACCGTCATGTTTTAGGAAGTTAAAATTACTTCAACCTCGACTTTGAAACAGGTGAAGCTGCAGCGTATTCCCTTCTGTGAAGAACTATTAAAGTCTAGCTGCTGAAGTGCTATCTACCCAAACACACTGACCACAAAAGGGTCAGATATTCCAGCATCCCTCACTCTACACTTGACTCTAAATTAGACAAGCAGCACTGATGCCAAATGAATTTTCTTACTCACTTAGATGCACAGGCGCCACAAAGTTATCAAGGTACCCACGCCTAATCCACAAACTTAAGATTATATTTAATGCAGAAAATTGGAAATGTGAGTTTCCTCAGCATCATTTATCAAAAGTTCGAATGTTTTCCATTTAAGTAAATCACAACATTTGACACATCTCTTATCACTGAAAACACTGTGCTCAAATATAGAAAACAGGTTCTCTAAGCACATGAGAGTCTGAGACCTGTCAATCAGTCTTACATAAGAATTATAGGTGCTGGCACATTTGGGCCAACAACAATGCATCATTCTGATCACATCAACAGATACAAACCCTACTTTCTAATTAATGATGCCCCAGCACAAATAGCATACTACAGTCAGTATCTGCTTCAGGATAGGTACCAGGCACAAGTTGTCCTACAGTATAAAGCATGGTTTCTTTGACTGAGGAGAGCTTGCTGAAGTTCTTAGACCTGATCCCCAGAATTCTTCCAATAAATAATCACCTGATATCACATGTGTCACATGACAAGTAAGTAAAAACACAGCTGGGGAATCACGAATGTAAGCATGCATAGTTATTCCAATGTGAGAAGAGCTGTAAAACCCTAATTATCTGGAAAACTGTCCTGATACATGGAATTTTTCAAATTTGAACTAAAGTATTATGAAACATGAGAAGTGCTGCCAGGCAAGGTCATGACTGTACCATTTTTTGAGTGTGTTTATGAAGTTAGCTACTAAAACTTCCAGCAACCTAACCTTACAGGATGGCAGTAGTACATACACCAGCCACCACTGAAACACTGTCATATAGCATATTAGCTCAGAGAACTTTTCCTGTCTTCATCACTGTTATGAACCCTATATGCTAAGCACTTCAAAGGATACAAAAAACAATTTGTGTAAAAAATGTAAATGCATGTGCCAAATATAACACAGAGAAGACAATTAAGTCATGTAAACAAAAAATTTTGAATGAGTATTAAAAATGCAATTTAGGAAGCCTGAAAGAAAGAGTAAACTTTTAGGGTTGTGTTGGCAGAGGAGAGAGAAGACAGAGTTATCATTGCTGGGATACAAACGTCTTCCTAACATCATTTACCTATCAATAGAAGGAAGGAAGAGCTCATTTGGATGAGAGATAATTCTACCCCAAAGAAGACAATCTAAGGTCAAAAGTGCATTCCAGTCCAATGGTGGTCAAGTACCAAGTGCAGAGACAGGCAGGAAATCTTTCACAGAAGGAACTAATAACAAAAACACCCTTTGAAATTTAGGTAAGGGATGAGACTTATATTAGAGATGTAAGGAGGCCTGAGGAGTAAAGGGCAAAGAGCACATACTAGAAAAGCATAAGCCCATTTGCTCCTGGCTTCCTTACCTGGCATCTTCTATGCTTTGAATGAGCTTTGAAAGTCTCCTCCACACCCAAACTCAAAAGGTTTAGAAATTCCGATAGCAACCAAAAAAGGCCTGTGTATGTATTAAAATTTTAGCCCTGGAAACATACACATAAAAGCAAGACTAATAGTATTCTGCGGGTGGCATTTGTGTGTGTATGTGCTTGTGTAGCAAAAATAAGGAAAAAGAGGCCTTGAATCTGAAAGGGAGTGTGGGGTGGAGACAGGAGGAATTGAAGAAAGGAGGGAGGAGAAATGATATAATTATAATACTCATATATGAAATTCTCAAAAACAATTATTTGGACTAGTGTCCTAGTTTGTCTTCTATTGCTGTGATAAAACACTGACCAAAGCCAACATGGGAAAGAAAGGATTTATATTTATATTTATACCTCCACACTACAGTCATTATTGAGAGAAGTCAGGTCAGAAACTCAAAAGAGGATGGCAGAAGTCATAGAAAAATACTGCTCACAAGCTTGCCTCCCATGGCTTGCTCAACCTGGTTTCTTATACAACTCAGGACCACCTGCCCAGGGATGGCACCATCCACAGAAAGATGGGCCCTCCCATATAATCAGTAATCAAGAAAACACCCCTACAGACCTGCCTACAGGTCATTCTGATGGAAGTAATTCTTCAATTGAGATAGCTCATCCCAGATATGTTTTGGTTGTGTTAAGTTGCTAAAAAACGATCAGCAAGGTTTAAAGTCAACAGCTTATACCGATCAGCTAGATGTACCCTAAAAAATACTATGACCAGGGCAACTTACAACAGAGTGTCCCAGTTCTGGGGTAGAGGATCTTTTTGGTGTTTCTGATCCCCTCCCCCAACGCCTTATCTAAATCTAATCACCTCCCAAAATCTCATTCCCAAATACCATTGAAGGCTTCAAAATATGAATTAGGAAAGAAGATACAATTCACTCTATAACAGATTGCAATAGAAAAAAATTAATCAGAAATACAGCAAGAAACCTGGGGTGAATGATACAAAGGCAGGTAAGACCTGATTTCCAGATGTCACCTGAAAAATTACACAATGACAACTAACTAGCTTCAGAGGTGTGAACAAAACATGGTACTACTGGTATCATTTATAAAGATATGGTGGGAGACTGGTCCCAGGAGGGGCAGCAGAGGGTCACTCAAGGTCTCTGCCTGTCCCCTGGCGGGTGGCCTGAGGCCTCAGTGGGAGACAGACAGATAGATATATGCCATGCAGAGAGAGTTTGGGTATAAAGTTTATTCAGTGGGTTATGGAGGGGAGAGGGAAGGGGAAGGGGGAAGGGGAAAGTGGAGGATGGGAAAGAGAGAGAGGCAGAAGCTGCCTCTCCAGAAGAAGGGCAGAGAGAGGGAGGGAATGAGGGAGGGAAGGAGAAGAGGTGGGAGGAGACCCAATTGCCTAGGTGGAAGGAGGGTTGGGAGTGGGCAGAGATGTCTTACAGGAACAGGGTACCCAGGTGACCAGACCAGGCCAGCAGATTACAACTACCAACCAATATATGTTTACTGGGCACCGAATAGCCCAAGAAGAAGAGTGGGAGCAAGATGAAACACAACATAGACTCGACTTAAACCCTGCAGGACCCTACATAAGAACATGGTGCTGTAACTGGCAAGACGAAGGACCAGATGAAGGACCATACTCCAAGGGAAATGGTAACAATGCATGTGTTCAGAAAAAGGAAAAGCCCTAGCCATGGCCAGGAATGCACCTTTCCAACCTGAGTTCTAACTGCTTCTCTGTATTCATTTTCATCCATATGTCATCTTCTAACTGTTGTGTGGGCATGCTTGTTCCTAAGCTTTCCATCACTTCCTTTACATGTAAAATGTGTTTTCTAATTAATTTTTATTATCTTTGTAGAGTGTTTTTCCTAGATTGCTGTTGTGGGAACAAGCCAAGAAATGACTGTATTGGTTATTTGTTTGTCAACTTGATACAAGCTAGAATTATTTGGGAAGAAGAACCACAACTGCAAAATAGCCTCCATCACATTGCCTATAGGAATGTCTATAGTATGTTTTCTTGATTAATAATTGCTGTGGGAGGGTAAAACTCCCCTCAAGTTCCTGTCTTGAGTTCCTGTCTTGGCTTCCCTCAGTGATGGACCGTAACTTATAAGACACATAAACCTTTTCCTCCCCGACGTTGCTTTACATCATGACCTTTATCACAGCAATTGAAAGCAAACTTTAGTGGTACAGCTGATTCGTATCACAGGTCTATTTTCAGTTTCTCAAGAATGTTTTACACTGACTTCCAGAATGTCTACAACAGTCTGCAAGCCCACCACGGTGGATGAGGTGCCCCTTTCCCTCACCCCCTCACCAGCATGTGTTCGCAGCTTGCTAAGAGGACATTTCAAAGCAGTTACTTGCATTTCCCATGTCTGCTACGGGTGTCAACCACTTTTTGAGACTTTTAAAGCCACATTTATTTCTTCTCTTGAAGAATAAATTCATAGCCCATTTTTAATTTGTTTCTTGACTCTTCGTTTTGGAGTTCATTATATATTCTGGATATTGATCCTACATATCATAGTCATAGCTAGCAGATTTTTCTCGCACTCTACAATGCTCGATTTTTCCCCTTGCTATACAGAAATATTTTAGTTTTATGAGGTCCTATGCATCAATTATTGACATTATTTCCTGAACAAATGGGTTCCTATTCAGAAATTTCTTTCCTACAATTCCTTGTATTTTGCAGGGTAGTGCCCATGTTTTTTTTTCTAGCAGTAATTTTAGGGTTTGAGGGATTCACGCTGAAGTCTTTGATTAATTTTGTAGCCTACACAAGACCTTAACAATGACAATACCAACTGATACACCAACATGGATAAAGGAAATCTCACAAGGACTCACCCCTAAGTAAACAACGATAGAGAGCCCATAAGTAAGTGACTCCTGAGAGTGGAGACTCAATCTTCCCCAGAAAATGTTAGTACTTTTTTTTTTTTAATTGTAGGGAGAGGCTTATAAATCTTGTCATTCATGTGTTTCCTGGGCCGTTAGCTTTCTTTAGCTTTCTAAGTTTATGAACCTCTTCCTCCCTCCTAGAGAGAATTTATTTCAACTCAGATGAATTTGCTATACCATCTCTTCACATCAGGCGCAAGAATGGGAAAGACGAGGCAGTTTTTTTGACATTTCCAGGGGACACAATCTCAAAGGGAATTTCCTGTTCCTTTAGTTCTTAGAATGCTTGTGTTCCATCTTCCACAGTGAATCTTGAGCCTCGGGTGCAGGAGTCGTGTTGTGGATATATCACCTGGGACGGGGCTCCACAATTCTACACTTCATGAATACTGACTTTCTGTAAATGTCTCTATCTGTTGCAAAGAGAAGTTTTCAGAATGAGGCTGAGAACTACACTTATCTGTGGGTATAAGAACAAATATTTAGAATGTAGTTACAAATTACATTCGTTTAATAAAGTGGTAGTTAGTTGTAGGTTCTCCTCCAAGATCCATGACTTCACTAGCCCTAAGTAGTGGGCTAGGTTTCCAGTACCAAGTATGACTTTCCTCTTATTGAATGGCTTATAAGTTCAATTAGAGAGATAGAGCTGTTGGTTACTGCCAGATTATAGGTGCCGCTGATAGGGTTATCTATCATTCCATGTTGGTTGCTGCTGTGGTTAATGTACCATAGCTAGATAGGACTGTTGGCTGCTTCCTTCCTTTGAAGCTTGCATGGTGCCCTCTGGTACCATAAAATCTAATCCTCAGGGAGGAGGCTTTTAGGACCATTCCAGCTTGGCAACCTCTGAGGCTCATGCCTGAAGATCATGGTGTCTTCAGCAACAAGAGCTTACCTTCCCACCCTGGGAAACAAAGCAAGGGCAATAACAATAGCCCATAATGGTTTGAGAGTCTCTTGAATAACCCTGACCAGTTTATATGAGCGCTTCTCCTGTCTGGTACTGTGGTTGCTAGATGTTCTATGGATCTTCGGAGAAGGTACACTCAAAATCTCACCAACATGGCTGCCCAAACATGA
>JAQHUG010000233.1:977971-988998 GCA_028555095.1 Dicrostonyx torquatus | reverse complement strand
AAAAAAAAAAAAATCATCTTTTTACCCCACATTTGCATAGTCACACACAAAAAAACAGAAGTTACCAATACCTTTAAGATGGGCATTAAACAGAAAATTCAAACTTCAAATGTAACATTTACTTCATCCTGAATACCAAAGTCCCAGTCAAGTAAACTTAAAAGCATTCACATAAACTATCTGAACTGTATATACTAGAAGAGATAAACTAATCCACCAACACAGTCAGGCAAGCTTCAGTCACATTAGTCAACTCAATGAGAGGGCAAGACAATTCAGACATCAAAGAGAGATTCACACACAAAAATTCTCACAAACTTCTGGCCATGTAAGTTAGCATTATTCACTAAAAGCAGGATCTTTTGTTTTAATGACAGTTCATCTAAACCAGTGGTTCTCAACCTGTGGGTCACAACCCTTTTGGGAGTCAAATATTTTATATACTGAATAACAGATATTTATATTATGATTCATAACAGTAACAAAATTACAGTTATGAAGTAGCAACAAAATAATGTTATGGCTGGGGGTCACCACAACATGAGGAGCTGTATTAAAAGGTTTTAGCATTAGAACCACTGAGCTAGACATTCCACACTGCCACCTAAATATATATGCACAGATGTACTATCTTAATGCTCCATTCAAAGTCAAGTGAATGTCTATAATAATAAATTTATACAAATAGTATGTAAGTATAAACACATCAGTCGAACTAATATATGTATACTTGTATCTACAGATATTTCTTTCCCTAGTTCATCTTTAAAACTTAAGGAATATACTAAAAATTTTAGACTGTAGTCTTAGCACTCTAATTTAATTAACACCTTCTTATGCTATTCAACTGTGACAATCACAGATTTTTAGCACGACACTTAACATGTACACTATTTTATACTACATACTTACTACGTCAAACTTCTGGGTGATGTTTCCCTGGACATCAAGTAAATAAACCTTGCCATAATGTGTGCCCAGTGCCAAAAACTGTAAGAAAAGCAGAGTTGTCAATTAATGAATACACAGTGTATTAGTATACAGTTAATATAAACCTTTTCAAAATGAAACAACTTAATACACAATCATCTGCAGTATCTTGGAAGATATGCATTTCTTAAAAAAGGCATGCCTCCAGCTTGGGGGAAATGACAGAACCAGGCCTATTTACCATGCTTGTGCAAGCCAGCTGTCAGGATGACGCATGAGGACCCTCACCTACTGACAACTAATGGTGTGTATGCACTCTGTACACAGTGCCTGGTGGACTGAGGCAGTAAATTAAAAATGCAGCAGTAAAGACTCAAACATGCTACAGCTGAACCCAAAGCCAGGGGAAATGATTAAGAAACTCCATAATGTAAGTTAAATGTGGAAATATAGGCCCATCATTTCAGTCCAATGAGGGGAAAATACTTAAGAACAATAAAGTATTGTTTCTGAAGGGAAAATTCCATGCCATATTGAGGTATGAAAACCCTCAGATGTTCTTGTATCAACAGCTTCAGGATATCTCTATAAATGGTACCACATAACACTGAGCATAAATGTTTATATTCCAATGCAAAAATAATCCTTTCCTGTCACTAAGTAACTGCTGAGCTACATATTCATTTTATGATATGGGTCTGGTTCACACATCCCACTCTTTCTTTATTCCTCTGAACTGATCCTAAACAAGCCAGAAGAAACTTAAGGACTACCTGAAATACGACAGGAGATTTTTCTTCCTTTTCATTTCTCTAAGCATCCCCTGTTGTCACTGCATGTGAGCATGCTTCATTGCAGTCTATAATGAAATGCTCAAATTCATAGGCACTACTAAGCATCTCAGTCAAGCAGCACAATCTTTAAAAAATAACCTTACAGAAAGTCAAGATTTGAAAGGATTTATCAAAATAGAATTGCTAAAAATGAAATTTCAATTCTGGCACTTAAAATACGAAGCTACATTAAAGAGGAGCCACAAAAGGGGGGAAAGGAGTTCATTAGAAATTCATCCCCTGCAATGCCTTTCACTCCTGCAAGGTTGCCTTTTTTCAGGAAGAAAAAAGTCCCCTGGGTAAAAAAATCAATACTGGTTAATAAAACATCAGGTGTGCAGACATAACTAGGGATGACGATTCCACTGCACAGGACTGCCTGAATGCACCGGGTGCCATGGCGATTAGTCATCCGGGGCAGACAGCAAGCCTGGTGCAAACAGGAGGTGGGTGCTGCAGGAGAAAGGGAGAAGAGGTGATCCTGGTGTGAAATTAGTCCAGTATTTAAACCAAGCAGGAATGCTTTCTCCAAAGCACAAGAACATTCTAATCAGAACTAGAGGACTCAAGTGGTTGTCATTTTATCTTCAGAGTGACACTGACTGTATCTGAACAGGAGATGCCACATAAAATGCTAACCAAAGGCAAGCGATATGCCATTTGACAGCTCTCTGCGGTAAAAGAATGGGTCTTAAAAGCTCACTGCACCCCAAGTATCTCACAGTATTGATTCTTCTCATAAATTCTGCATATAGTTTGTTAGAAAACTAAGGGAGTTTGAATCTTCAAAATGCAGCAATATTGTGTCACTCTGTGGCATTATTGTAAAGACCATTTTAAAAAATAACTGCATTCTATTTTAGGAAAAATTTAGAGGTTAGATATAATTCCTTAGCTGCATTTCTGAAAAATTTTCTGATAAAATCTGTTTTATCAATTTAGGATAGATAGTAAAATATAATTATGATTTTATATTTTGATATAAAGGCATGATAAATTTGGACCACTTATGAAAAAATTTATAGGTATTTGGATGATAAGCTATCTATCCTTTGTTCAGGAAAATATTTAACCATTTAGAACAGTAAATAAATGCTAATGTGTCTTAGACGAAATCAACTAAATGACCTTCTAAATAACATTTAACTTACTGATCATATTTATTTAATTACTGAAATTATGGATAATTCATATAATTCTCTGCTAATGCTTTTAACTAAAAATGCAGCAAAAGTGCAAAATACAAAATTGTCCACAATATGACAGAATGTAAGAACAAATCCTTCAAATTTTATTTTCCTTCTAGCCATTAAAAACCATGAGTCTCTGGGCTCAGAGGGTCAAAGCGCTTGCTGCTAAGACAGATGAGTTTAGTCCCTAGGATCTGCGTGTTGTATGAAGAGAACCAACTCCCCCAAGCTGTCCTCTGACCTCTACACACATACCATGGCTCAATCATGCCTATATATACACATAAACTATCTCTCACACAGCTACACAGATAACAAACAAACAAATAAATGCAATAAAACCTGGTCAAGGCACAGAATGCTTGACCTTACATGAAACATGTATATCACCCTCCTCCCAAGGTTCATGAATCACTGCCGAAGTGAGCTAGGAAGAGTTTAAGAGCCAGAGATAGTGAATGACTATAAGGAAACTGTCATCTGGACACAACAAGGCACCTGCACGTCTGCACTCAGAGCACCTGCAAGACAAGCCCAAGCCAGACCAAACCCACTATGGAGAAAGGAGCTGAGCACACAATCCAACCTCTAGTCATGGGGTCTACTGCAACTGCTAGCTGCTGGGAGAAAATCAGTTTTCTCTAAAGTGTAGCCCCTGGTAAGCTGACCATGCTCCAGTGGAAGGCCTCACCCTGAGATTATTTGGGCAGTACAATTTGGTTGTTGACAGGAAAAAAAAAAAAAAACCTTACAAAGTTGGGTGGATGGGGAAAGGAGGGAGAACATAGGATGGGGAGAATAAGAGAAGCGGGGTGAATATAATTAAAACAATTTTATTAAATTCTCCAAAACCTAATACTTTTTTTTGAACTCCATGGCCTTCTTAGGTATTAGATTTTGCTTTTTTTTTTCCTAGCTAGTAAAATCTAGACTGTATAATCATAAATAGAGCTTCAATGTCCTCTAACATTTAATTAAAGAACACTGATTTGCTTGATAAAATGAGGGCATCTTATCCCACTAAGTGCAGTGCTTCCACTGTGCACAACTGAACTCTATGTGGGTGAAATAGATGGGTTTGTGAGCAGGTCTACGGAATCGCCAAAAAAAAGAACCACAATGCATGTCTGTTTAGCCCTTCCTCAGAGTGTCTTATAATATTCAAAGTACTAACACTAGGACAACCTCCAGTTACACATGAGGAGTTAGGTCCCGAGTGCAATCAGGGACAGAAAAAATACTGGAATGGAGGATGTAGCTGGGATTCACAGCATATGTCTGCTATGCCCTGCATTCAGTTCCTGGAACTGCAGAAACAAAGCACAAATAACACTGATATGCTATCAACTCAATCAGAATCCTATTAATAAAACTATGGGGCTCAGCTGAGAGTCTATGTCCTAAATGTCAGCACTGATAATCCATCCCAACTACCAGGTTCTCTGGCCAATTGGTTATGCATGGTGTTAACAAAGGGACAAACATGGCTCTTCATTTCATGCCTTCAAAGGTTCATTCAACAAGCACACAAAAAGAACTATAATGTACTTGGACAATGATCAAATGCAATAAAGGTTTTGCTGCACTGAGGAAGACAGATGTAAAAAATAAGCAATTAAATATTAAGACTGTTTAAAGTGGCAGTACCTCTAAGATCCAGGGAAATCGGAAGAGCTGTGTGATAAACCTGGAAGGAAGAATGAGAAAACAGACACAGACGGGGAAGAAAGGCCAGAGTGAAAACAACCTGCTCAACAACATGAAGCTGCGTCACAAAGGACAGGAGATCAGGAAAGAGCCATCTAACACATGCCCAAGAGAAAACGCACGTGATCCAGCTGGAGCACGGAATAATTACAGAGGGATGAAAGGTGGAAGTGGAGGAAAGCAGGGTGGACAGGACCAAATCATTAAGACATCAGGAATCAGGATATTTCATGGGAGAAGGCTGAACGACCAGCTCAGACTCTCTAAGCGAGAGGACAAATAGGAATGAGAGCAGACTAGTCCACAGTAGTCCACAGTCTCGGGAGAAAGGATGACCGTGAACTAGCAGAAGCTTGCGAGGAGAAGTCTAGCACATAAGCTGGTGGCAGAATCCACACAAGAGCATACTATGCAGAATAAGGCCAAAGCATTGCTGCCACAGTCCCAAGCCCACAGCAAAAAGTGCTGGGACAGGAGTTCAATTACACACCGCAGGCCATACCATACCGTGCCATACCATACCGGAAAGCTCAGCTTTTACGTAAATGATGAAAATTACACAAGGATCTAAAAAGTTCCGTACTTTGAACAAAATATCCTACAACAAGGAGGCAGAAAGGTTTAGACAGGAAAACGAGACGAGTCCCCCGTTTACCTCCTGCAGGAAGGAGGAGCAGAGAGCCAATGCTCAAGCTCAGAAAAAACAAAGTCACCAAGACATGAGGATGGCTGTGGAAAAGGGCAAAGGGGTCACTTTTGGCTTAAGTCACAAGAGATGGTGATGCCACCAAAACAAGATCACATAGCCCAAAACAAGTACACGTTTATAAGGAGAAGAAGATAATCCCAACATGTATGTGCTAAAGTTCCGATAAAAATAACAAAGGGAAGAGGCACCTAGAAAGCCCACATGCTGTTCTGAGAGCTCAGCATGTTGGCAAAAAGAAAATACAAATCAATACGAAAAATAGAGGAGCCAGTTTTAGAAAGAATGTCAGGGGAAAAGAGAAACAAAGGAAAGTTAGAAGAGAGAGCGGGGAACACCAGAAAAGACCAAGACGGTACTACAAGGACAGTTGTGATGAAGATTTGAAAAGAGAAACACACAACTTAAAATCAGCAAACAGCAAAATGTCCACCAGTCTAGCTAATGGATACAGAAATTATGGCATGACCATAAAACAGACTATTCTTCAGCAGTAAAAAAGTAAAGTACTAATCCCTGCAATGACATATAGGAACTTCTAAACAGTATATAAGTAAAGTAAGTCTGGCAAAACAAATCAGATAAGCTATGACTGCATTTATCGGAAACAGCCTAAATAGGCTATTTATAAAAAAAATTTATAAATACATAAAGAAGACTTCAACTACCTAATGCTCATATTAAGTATGTTCTATGGTTTAGCAAATACAAAAGAAAAAGACAAAGTGAGATTAAGAACAAAAGTAGACAAAAGACCCTTGACCTGGAAGAAGAAAATCTCCTACGGCTAAGTGGACTCTGAAATGAGGCCGACCTTGCATCACTGTTTAACTTCCTTAAAGAAATGAGACTGCATGGGATCCCGGTGCACATCTGTAATGCAAACATTCAGGAGGTCAAGGCAGCAAAATCATGAGTTTAAGGTAACTGTCAAAAATCTAAGAGAAAGCAAAACGAGATGGGGAGAGGAAGGCAGGGGAAGGAGAATGACATCTTCGGAGAATAAAAGCAATGGTAGAGCAGGTGACTTGGGGACAGCAGGAGTGAGGGAAGACAGATTACAGTTTTAGTAAAAAGCAGGCCTATGCCTGAGTGCATGAGAAGCTACAGCCCATGACTACTTGGCAGTGCACGATGGATTCAAAACTGAGACTGTGACTAAAAAGATAAAAAGATGGAGAAGGAAGACTGGCACATTCGGGATAATTTCACAGGATAGATAACAAGAAAATAAAATAGAGACTGGGACACCATAGTCAAGAATTATGTTTGTGTGGAAATGAACATGAAGATTTGAAGACAGAATGATGCAGGCCAAATATCACCAAGTTCCAGCTACTAAAATCATCTCTAATGTAGCCCTGGCAGTGGGAGATGTACCACTGTGGTAGTCTGAATAAGAAGTCCCCCTCCCTCCCCCCCCACACTCCTATATTTGAATGTGTAGTCACCAGGGAGTAGCATTACAAGGATGAGGAGGTGTGGCCTTATTGGAGAAAGAATGTCACTGGGAGTTGGGCTTTTAGGTTTCAAAAGCCTATGCCAGGTCAGGCTCTACCTCTCTGCTAGGAGATCAGGATGAAGCTAGCTCTAAGCTACTTCTCCAGCACCACACAGGCCTGTTGCTATGTTCTTTGTCATGATGATAATGGACTAGCCTCTGAAACTGTAAGCAAGTCTCCAATTAAATGCTTTCTGTTGTAAGAGTTGTCTTGGTCTGAACCCTAAGAAAAACATATATAGATCCACTTGGAAGGTGGAAACATACAAGATTGCCGGACACAATTGGGAGCATGGAGGTGGGAGAAGGAAGAGTAGAAGGGGAAGAGGAGGGGGGTAGGGGAGAGGTGAGGAGAACTTGAGGGAATGGAATAGTCAAGATGGAGGAAGGACAGAGATGAGAGCAAGGAAAGAGATATCTTGATTGAGGGAGCCATTATAAGGTGAGCAAGAAACCTGTCTCTAGAGAAATTCCCAGGAATCCACAAGGATGATCCCAGCTAAGACCCTAAGCAATAGAGGAGAGGGTCTTAGTCAGACTGATGAATATCTTAAATATCACCATAGAACCTTCATCCAGCAACTGATGGAAACAGAGGCAGAGACCCACATCAGAACACTGGAATGAGTTCCCAATGTCCAATTGAAGAGTGGGAGGAATGAGAATCTGAGTAAAGAGGTCAAGACCTCGATGGGTTCACCCACTTAAACAGTTTACCTGAGCTGATGGGAGCTCACCAACTCCAGCCGGACTGGGAAGGAACAAGCATAGGACCAAACTAGTCCCTCTGAATGTGGTTGACAATTGCATGGCTGGGGCAGACTGAGGGGCCACTGGCACCAGGATTTATCCCTACTGCTTGTACTGGCTTTTTGGGAACCTATTCTCTTTAGATGCTATCTTGCTCGGCCTAGATATAGTAGGGAGGGGCTTGGACCTTCCCCAAAGCAAGGTGCCTTACCCTCTCTGAGGATTGGATGGGGATGGAGTGGGAGGGTATGTGGAGGGAATGGAAGGAGGTTAAGGAGTGGGAACTTGGATCGGTATGTATAATGAAAAAAAATTAGGTTGGTTTTTTTTTTTAAAAATTAAATAAAAAATAAAATTTAACCAAAACTTAAAAAAGGAAAAAAAAAGAGTTGTCTTGGTCCTGGTGTCTTTTCACCGCAATAGATTATGGTGACTAAGACAACCATAAAAAAGTTCCTCCGAGGAGTAGATGGGAGATGGGGAAAGGGAGGAAGTGAGGGGATGGGAGAAGAGGAGGGAGGGGAACTGGGGTTGGTATGTAAAATGAAAAGTAAATTTTTTAATAAAAAAAATGAAAAACAAGAAAGTGAAGTTCAATGGAAGTCAATGAGTTTGAAGAACTAGGAGTCAGCTAGAGTTCAGCAGCCATGACGTGACAGTTGGAGAAGGCAGGAGACTCACAGGAGCGAGTTTATGGTAAGAGCAAAAGAGCAGACATTATCGTCAATGCATTGAGTGAATATAGGGATCTGTTTACAAGGGGACAAAATCTGAAGCACAAACACCAGCTGGAGAAGGAAACAACAAAACATAAGGCAAAGGACACATCAGAGGTGGGGATGGTCCAAGTCCACTCCCAGGCTCACAGGGAAGAGGAGAGCAAGGGGGAAACCATGGCCTCCACTATTATAATATAAACAATTCTTCTGTTCAAGAATAGACTGAGGGTCTGACCACAATACCTAGAGTAGTCTCAGAATGTCAGAGAGACCTTTGCCATAGCAGGGACACAGATGTTGGGCATGTGCAATCCTCTTCACGTGCTCATTACCTTGTCATGAACCGTCATACAGCTTGCTGCGTCCTTCTGAAGAATCTCCGTCACCCCATTGGAAAGCCTTTCATACTTCAGTTTGGGTTCCTCTTCACTCTCTTCCTGCATGAAAAGCAGAGGAACGTTGTAGTCACTGTGGCTTTGTTCTGAATAACTCAAAATGTACTTACGGATAAGAAGACAATTCCTTCATTCAGTGTTAAAGACTACAACTATAGTTACAGGTTAACATTCCTGTTTCTCTTTGTCAACTACATATACGGTTTCACTGGTGGAATAAATTCAACTACTATCATATTGTAAATAACTGCATGTTCAACCTTACTATGTGGTATAGTATCTAAGATATTCTCCATCCTCATGACGATAACTATAAATCAGGGATAGCTATAATACTACTGTGATTTAAAAGAGGTATAATTTTATATTTGTAAGTTTAAGACAAAGTTCACAACCAAGAACTGTGACGGTTCAGGAAGTCAGCCCTACACCCATGCACTGTGGGCAACATTAACTAGACTCCATCGGTTTATATATGAAGAGGACATGAATTTGAGAGAGGAATGGGGAAAGGAGCTGGAGTGGGGAATAAGGAGGGATATGATGAAAATTCATTATGCTCAGGAATGAAACTCTAAAAAAGGCTTCGGCCCCACAGCAGCTCACACAGCGGCTGGCAGGTTAGTGTTGACTTTGGTGGGAAGACTCACTTCCTTACTCATGAGGCTTTCCCTGGACTGCCTGAACACCTCAAAAGCACGCAGCTTCTCCCACTGGGAATGCATCCAAGGGCGAACAAAATAAAGCCTTGTGCTTTGTTAGGCCTAGCCTCCAAGGTTGCACACTTCACATCTACAAAATTCTACTGATCGTACGGGTCAGTCACGATTCATTGTGGGAGGAGAGGGCACAAGAACATAAATAACAGGCTGGGAGGACTGAGGGGAGGGGCATCATGCAGTTACCAGAATATTAATAAAACATTTAAAAGAAACATTTCATGTATACTAATGAACATTCCTAAGCTCAAGAACATACAAGCTACCATCTTTTGACTAACCAAGTGTTCTTCCATACTGTTCTGTTAACTTTCCACGACTGAGAACTAAGAGCAACAAAATACACAGTATAATACACAGAATTCCACAGGAAGAGGAAAAGATACTACAAAATAATCAACCCACACGGAAGCTGAAATATCCCCAGACTGATGTTTTGATGTATAATATGACACAGCTAATTAACCCAGACTTTAAAAATAAACAGGGAAGATTATAAAAACAATAAACCCTTTTGTATCTCCCAGAAAGAACAAGACACTCAAAAGGAAACATTAAATGTCACGCAGGTGAGCTGTGTTCCAAGGGAAATGTTTTAAATACAAATTGAATCCTGAACAACAGCCCTTAGAATAAGATGCCACATGTTGCTCAAGTGGACATCAAATGTTCACTCAATGAGAAACTTAATTCTAGCCTCCCAACTATTTTGCATAAAAGCACTCATCCACGGACCATTAGAGAAGCTTACTGTAAATAAGGCTTGCCTGCCTTATTTATAAGTGAAAACTAAGTAATCTCGCTCACATAAATATATCAAAATAAATACTTTTACAACACAGTTCATGAAGCATTCCCACAAGGTTTCAAAAACCATAAATAAAAGGAAAACTCAGTAGTAGGCACTTTATGTACATTTCATGCCTTCCTGACAGGTATCCTTTATGCTTACTTAAGAGCAAGCTAAAGGTGAATTTTAAGCCTTTTTTTCCTTTGCCTCCTTGTCAAAAGAAAGAAAATCGGAAATGACTCAAAACTACAATTCACAGAGGTTATTCTGCGATTGCAGACTCTATATTACATTTTAAATAAAAAAAATTTAATCACAAGGATTTAATATCTAGTTTCACTTTAATTTTGGAAAAAAATTAAACAGAAAAAAACGTGCAGCTTGAACTTTCATGGTAAATAACTCTGTGTTAATAAAAAGCAAATCAATAATTTTGTTAAATTTTAATAATCTTACAAACCTACAAATAAAACCATCAACAGTCTGAGTTGAGATGACAGTTAACTGTGTTACTATGACAACCTGGTAGAACAGAACACGTACTGACTTGCAGCTAAGTGAAGATATGAATAGAGTGACATTTACCCATACAAGGAAAGTTTGCAGCTTTCCTTCAAAAAGAATCAATTTCTCAACAAACACGGACTCGTACTAAGTGTATAGCACTTTTAATTAAAGACAAATCCTTGAACCATTCTATGAAATTCTAGAACACTATCTGAGAACAAATGTCATTTCAGGGTCACTTTTGCTGAGTTTTGAACTTAAGAGGAGAAAATCACTTCAG
>JAQHUG010000233.1:945519-977361 GCA_028555095.1 Dicrostonyx torquatus | reverse complement strand
ACCCCAGCCAAGTCCAGGGCACTTCACCTGCTCTTGTGCACCGACACTAGCATCATTCTCATCATTTAAAATTCCAGTATACAAAAAGTTTAGTTTAGCTACAGTATTCTACATTTTCATCCTACTTTAATTTTTATTAATACTTTTGTTTCACACATTAATACATTTTATACAATGCACCACTGTTATGGTCCAAAAAGACTTGAATTTCACATACAGAGGGAAAATGTTAACTAGGGTTGGCGGTACAGACCTATATCCCAACTGCTTGGGAACTGAGGCAAAGAAATTGCAAGTATGAGGCTTACTGGACTACACTTGAGTTCAAGGTCAATAGTGCTAACTTACCAAGAACCTCTCAAAATAAAATCACGGAATAAGGGCTGGGACATAGCTCAGCACATGATTAGAATACACAGGTCGTCATTTCAGTCCCCAGTTTCACATGCACCAGGTGTCAATCATGACATTTTCTAGTCTTCCTATTCATATAAAAATTAAATTTTTATTTCTTAATACTATTCTTTATTAAATTCAATTTTAACTTTCTAAACCAAAACTGACATTAGATAGACTTAAGAAAAGAGGTGAGATATCATACAAAGCCCAACTCAGCCGTAAAAACATCTCTAGGCAAACTCCTTGGCAACCCGTGGCTCTGTGCAGATGCCATTCCCCTTCCAGGACACAGCAGCTAAACCATTAGGAAATTTAATCAGATGAATGCTTTACCTAGTTTCCTGTCATCAGCTACATCTGACTAGGGGCAAATCCTTTTAATAAATATCCAATGTTTTAAAGCTGGATACAATAGGGAGACACTAACATCCTCAAAGAATTTCTCAGTGTTTAAAAAAAAAACAAAAAACAAAAAACTGCTCTCATACAGCCCAACTTTCCACAGTAAAAACCAAGTGTTAATAAAAAGCAAATCAATAATCAACCATAGGTATGAAAGTCTAAAATAAAGGTTTGCTTCCTCTAGGACATTCTGTCTAGAACTCTAATTACCTTGAGGAAAACTGAAATACTCAAAATTGTACTCATTCTTACAAGTTCAATATATAAAAAATAATCACCAAAATCCAATATCAGAACATTTGAATTTCAGAATATTTGTATTTTAAATTGCCTCTCATTACCAATAATTTACTTCATAGAAGATTCATGATATATGCTGATATTTCTGATCAATTATAATTTGTTAAAGAAAACAAAGAACATATGCAAATTAGGAAATTCTTAAAGGCATGATTGAAATCAATGTCAAACAAAACACAATTTGAAACTCAAACACATAAAAATAATTTCAAGAACAGATCTAACTACTTCCACAGACTATTATAACCAAAGCCGCCGAAACAAATTGAAATCACGTATTATAAACATACACGTTTACTATGATATCTGTAAATGTGCATGCACACAGGACTCCTTCAAATTTAGTACACAGAGCACGCCTTTAAACCCAATACTCAGGAGGCAGAGGCAGGCAAATCTCTAGGAGTTCAAACCAGCCTGGTCTACAAAGCAAGTTCCAGGATAGCAAGCGCTATCTAGAAAAACCTTGTCTTGAACCCCTGCCCCCTGCAAAACAAAACAAAAACAAAAAACCAAGTTCAGAGAGGGTAGAGGAGACCTAGGGTAAGGAAAGGGATTTATGAAAAGACAGGGCAGGTGAGGCAGAGTTAGTCAAGGGCTAAGGCCTTAGACTAGCTCTCTAATGCCCCTCCCTCAAATGCACAAAACGAATGAGATCTCTTTAAAAAGGTAACTTACGCTGTTAATTACTGTGTGTTATACTTCTATTACAGAAGCAGCAGTTTACTTATATGGAAAGATGAACATCTGATAAGAAAGATGACTCCAAAGCTCCTTCTAAAGTATCAAAATATGTCAAGAAAAGTACCTAATGAAGCTGAAAGAGTAATTTCTGCTTTCCATTAATAATATAAGGTATTACAGCGGCCTCAACAACCACACTTCTTACAAAAGTGACACGAAGATAACAAAACCAAACAACTTTGGTCCCAGCTTCCAGAATGCCTTTCTATCAAGCTGCTGACAGATAAGCAACTAACTGTTGTATGGATGCAAATAATGTTACATTTTCATCTTTTAAGCAATATTGCTAATATAAAAATTTCATTAAAAGAACAGTAGAAATTGGAATTGATAAATTACTATAGATGGCAAAGCCCTGCTCTTTCAAACATACAGAAAAGTCACCAGGATTCTTCATACCTACATAGGTCGTTTCATTTTAGGTTTTGGTTTATATCTCCCTTCTTGCCTTTGCTTTTTACCCTATTTATTTATTGCACACTAACCTCAGCTCCCCTCCTCTCTTCCCACTCTTCCCACTCCAACCCTCATCTGCTCACCCTCTCTGTCACTCCCCTCCACACACCTCATCCCTCCTGCCACACCATTACTCTTAAAGCATAAATCACACATTGGCAAGTTACTCACAATCAGGGGGCTTCTGTTCCCCAGTAAGAGCCTGATGTTACTTTAGCCATAACTTGGACATGTGGCAACAAGTTACTACCGGCAGCTCCCAGCTTCCACAGAGGTCAGAGTAGGTGTGAGATAATGTACAATGTACAAGCCTGTCCCAGAAAACAAAATCACTCTAAAAGCCCATGGTTTCCAGTCAAACACCACTTAGTAAGTTTCCCTGATAAAATACTTTATAGACATTAACATCACCCCAGAAAGCATCTTCCGAATGCTTGTCAGGTGAAAGACATCATAAAACACCCTGCACAATGCAAATTTCTCTCCAGAAACTTATTGTATTTGGTGGGGAAAAAAATAGAAGAATACACATCAAATAGAACCTTTCTCAAGCTTCTTGTTCTTCAACTATGGATGGGGTGATAACCTAACCTGTGTCACGTGAGGGGGGAAATCACTGCTCTGCTCTCTGGCCAATATACTCTAAAACAAATGTGCACTGCATTTCTTATAGAAATAAATGCTATTTTCATAAAAATAAAAATAAATTCCACTGTTCAATATCATTCAAACCCCATCAACTGAACTGAAATCCCCGTTTTAGAGCCTCGCTCCTCACTCAAATACTCTAACTAGGAAAGGGAAGAAAAGTTGAGCCTGGAATAATTGAAGAGCACTGCTTAAGATGCACTAGTCAGGCAGGCTTCATAAACCTGCTCTCTCCTTTGCCCTGTAGTACCAGAATTTCATGTTCAATTCAAGGAGGAAAAAAAAAAACAAGGTGAAGGTTCCCATGCCCTATGCCACATACCATAAACAGGATCAACTCTCATCATTTATTTTATATTGGGGAAGCGATAAGAATATATAGAAGAGGAGGAAAATGAGAAAAGCAAATAAGCTTTTCATTTCCTCCCAGCCATATGGAATAACCTCACCAATCTTCAAGCTATGCCATTCGGGTGGACAATTTCCGCCACTAAAGCCAACATAACCCTCTTTTCCTTTCTTCCCAATATCCTCTGGTGATCACAAGATCCTTAGAAGCAGAGTTTATGCCTTTTCATTGTTCTGAACTTCACCTAACAAAACTGTGGGTACCCAATAAAGACCAGTCAAAACAAACGTCTGTAGCAGCAGAAGACCCAAGTTTAGCAAGCAGCTTCCTTAAGGTTTCCCCAATTAGATCTCCACACTCCAAAGCAGATTAGGAACCAAAGCAACTGCAGGCATCATAGAAACCCTGGAAGGTGTGCTACTCTCAGAGGGAAAGAGGAGGCTTGAAACAGAGGGAAGAAGGCAGTGTGAACTGGAATTTTAGATAAATTCCTAGAAATGGTGCTCCTCCTCTTATAGCAGACATAGAAAGCAAAGGACATATAAATTCAATTTTCAAAAATGTTGTTTAAAATTTGTACCCTGTTATATGAAAAAGGACAAATGTTAAATCCTTGTAAAGGCTGTTTTAGCAGAGATTTAATGCTTCTCAGGCATGGCTAGTTGCATGCTCCTTTTCTAACACTACCGATGCCACTGATGACCAGTCCCACCCGAACTTCTGACAACACCATCATTTCTATACCCATCCACAACTAACAGCAACATTAAAATGAAAGCAATTACCAAAATCAAAGTACTGACACCTTAATATTTTTAATCCTACATCCTATTTTGTTTTTCTTTAAGAAATCATAAGATGCCTGAAGGAAAGGTAAGCAATTGCTTTCCAGCCTTCTCCCAATGCTCTAGGCCCACAACTCAACTCTGCCTATAATCACTGCGCCCTTTACTCTCACCCTTGACCTCTTTCTGCCCTGGCCACCATCTTTCTGCATCACTCTTCAGTAGGCTGCCATGCTAGACCCCTGGTATGAGAGTCGCAGCCTTGAGTGCTGAAGGACCAAGGAAAGAAACCCTGATGGCACAGAAACTTTACTAAAATAAAGACAAAGCAAAATAAAACAGCTTAAGCACTAGGGCCACTCCCCAGTCTGTGGAGACTCTAAGGTGAGAGACCTTTGGAAGACAGCTTAAGGGAAGGAACCTGGGTCACTGGAGACGAGACTGCAGAGGCCGGTGCCTTGACCCTCACTACTTCATTTCATTGTCTCTCATATTCTCATATCCATTCTCTATCTAGCTCCCTCTCCCAACTCTTCTCGTTCCACCTGTCATCAAGTGAGCAGGAGTCCCCTGCCACATGCTCTCACCATTATATTCTGTGACAGATAGCACAGGCACAAAGCTACAGAGCCAGCCAACCAATAGGATGGAAAACCTCTGAAACTATGATCCTAAACACATGTTTCCCTTTTTCAAGTGGATTATCTCAGGTATTTTCTCAGAGTAATGGAATATCAACAGTATTTTTGAAAGACAAATGAAATAAACTGAGTAAATCAAAGCCAAAAAGTACTGCCTTTCTCCTGCAAGGACCTACCTGGTCCAGGCTACATGAGCTACAAGTACTATGAAAAACTATGAAAGCATTGGGACGCTCAAGCTTCCCACTGTCCCGTAAGAGAGAAATGGAGTAAAACAGAAAAGCTTTCAGTAAATAATAACAGCTTCCTTCCCAGAGAGCCCAGTGACTGCGTGAGTCCAGCAGCACCAGGAGCTTCAAGGCTAGCAGGCCTCACCTCTGCACCCTGGAGAGCAATAAGATCTGTCTTTCTGTGCCAGTTTGAAGGAAATGACTACTGAAGGAAAGTCTGAACATATCAATTCTTTAAGAAGCATATCTCAGAGATACATCATTTGATATAAGTCTAAACATCACATTTACAGAGAAAGAACCCTAGGAGAAAATTTTAGTCCAGTACCAACGAAACAGAAGGGTTCAGAACTTACTGGAAAGACCGAAAGGAAAGAACTCTGTATTCATTAAGTCACACTTTCTCTAAGTTTAGTGTCACTTTCTGAATCTGAAATCTCAGTTACTTACTGGAGAGTATTGTCTTTATGTTCTTTAAGTCACTCACCTCTATTACATGTTTAAATATACATAATACATAATATATACAGAGAGAGAGAGAGACTGTCTGTCTTTGGAAGGTAATACGCTGGGACAAATCAGGAAAGGGAAACTCTTGTACCTCGGCCCATGCTAATGCAAATATGCTGGGGCACATAAAGCAAGATTATAAATACAAACCTTTACTTGATTTTTTCCAATTTAATCAGTTGTTTGTAAAGCATACATATAAGTAAAATAGCTATAAATGATAAAAAGCCAAGATGATACCCTGTGGAGTAAGTTCTCAGCGACAGAACAGAAATCATAGTTTCTAACTAAGATTAAAGGAAAGAAAACAGAAAGGCCGGTAAGAAATGTGTTACAGGCACGGGATGCAAAGGTGGAATGAGTGAGGAAGGAACAAGATATGTAAGGTCTGTCAAGACAGACAGCTTGCCCCACTCCCTCCCAGATCAGTCCTGAATAGGGATAATAATAACAGGAAGGGAATCCAGCTATTGGCAACCCAGGTGAGACATCCTGGAGGCAACTGACGCGCCCAGAAGGGAAAGCGGTGACCCTGTTCCCTATTTGCAAGGCAGTTGTGGATATGGAGGATATGGAGGCCAGGCTCAGGGTGGCTGGCTGAATGCTAGAGAGTGCCTCTTCCACAGATGCCTGGGAATATTTTATAGCCCAATAAGGTAGAGAAATGGACAGTACAGTCCAGGAACCCAAGGGTGAGGACTGACCAAGAGATAAGACTCCTCCAACATCTCTTCTCCCCCAGTCAGGAGAAAGGGCCTCCGCCCAGGGATGCATCTTCCCCCATTTCTGGCTTACCCAAAGAGCATTTCCCATGGCTTCAGAAAAGTCATGGGCCCAAATTCTATAAAGGAAACGAATTTTTCAAGGAAGTATCAGATAATAGGGGAAATACAAGAACCACAGTTAATGATGAGAATTATTATTATTAATGATGAGAATTATGAAAAAAAAAACTTCACTACTGTTATTTCAAATGGGAGCTGGATCGAAAAGCAGAGGTTGGGGAGAAAGTAGTGAAAGTTATCAAAAATCCTTCTTAAATCCAAACCAAGCAGTCGATCCCAAAGAAATGTTTTCTCTGATGGCTGTCCTACACAGAACCCATATATACTGGGCAAGTATCCTAAAACCTGAGCTACCCCACTTTTAAAAGAGATGATAATACATACTTCAGGAAGTTTTTGTAAAATGCAAATGTAAAAAACTGTCCATAAAGTATACTATCTGGTAATATCTAGTGAATGTCAGTTTTTTAAATATTATAAATAACATGTGTAATGCCACAAGTTTAAATTGCAGAACTCACACCCTCTTTTGGGAGCTTACACCCTAGTACCTGCCGGAACGTACTGAGATCAAATTTCTTCTTGACCACTTCTAACCAGAACTTCAGCTCAGGATGCAGTTCTGGGCAGAGCACTCTTTAGCATGCTCAGGTTCTGGGGTTTGACCCTGCACATCAATGAGGAGAAACAAAAGCCAAAACTCCAAAACTTCCCAGTTCCTTGGTGCCGAGAATGATGGCAAGGGCCTAAAATCTCAAGCTCTCTCAGTGGCGACTCCTCTCCAGTCTCTCTCTGACACTGTACAAGGAGATCAATCAGTCCTCTGAGACTGCTGAAGGAACCAGTCACATTCCAAAAGTTAAGAAACATGACAGAACAGGTACATGAGAATCTCTACATTTATAAACAAATATCACCATGGGATAAAAAGAACCATAGAACTATACAGATTCCTCACAGTGAGCTTGGTTTACAGAGAGACCATACCACACCATGCCACACCACACCATGCCATATCATACAACACAGCACATACCACACACAAGACATACCACACCAGACCACGTCATGCTCTCTCCTGGCTTTCTGTTCACAGACCACACCATACCACACCATGCCCCATACCAGACCATGAAACATACCACATCACACCACAGACCACACTACACCATGCCATATCACACCACACCATGATCTCTCCTGGCTTTCTGTTCCATCTGTAAAGACTCTTATGATCACACTGGTCCTGCCCATGTGCTCCAAGGAATCTCCATATCTCAAAGTGAGTTGATTGGCAACCTTAACTCCTTGTTCTGTAATATGTCATCTTCACAGGTTCTGGGGATAAGGAAAGAAATAGCTCTCCAGAAATATTCTTTCTGCTACTAGACTAACATTAAAAGCAGAAGGCTAAAATTAGTAGGCTATGGAGCTGTATGCCCAAAGCCAAAACTAAGCTAAACAGTTTTCATTTACTTCTTAAATCCTTTCTACTTAGAGAATACATTCCAAGAATCAAACAACTCTTATTCTGAGTCAGTGGCTGGGGCAACCACTGTTTCTGCTTCATAAAGGTTACTCTTAAGGCCCCAGCTTTACACTGTCCACACAAAGTCATCCTATCAGAAAATCCATCTCTAACAATGAGCAGTAAACCATCAACCCCTCAGGCTGCTCCACATTCCCCTCAGTTAATGTTTTTTCTTTTTTAAATGAAAATCATTTCTACACAAAACACTCTGGTCACAGCTACCCCCCTAACTCCATCTTTATCTTCCCCACCCACAATACTTCTGAATCTACACTTATTATCTGGCATATCCTAATAAGTATTCTTGTTTATTGTCCACCTTCTTGATCAAACACTAGTATACTATAGTATCCTAGTATTCAATAAATATTTGAGTGATCAATAAGTCAATCTTCAACTGTCTGAAATAATTTTTCTTCCAAGCAGTGAAATTATAAATTCCATTCAAAGGTCTATTATACCATGTTTATCTTTTTAATCTATAACAAATGTCAGAAATACGAAGTGAAAACCTTACATCCAGAAAATTATACAAGTCTCTACAGGAATAATATTTATAATATTTGCTTCAAAGGGATGTTTATCCATGCCTGAATGATGTAATAATCAGCAGAGCCTGTTAATATTAATAGCCCCTTAAATAAAAGAACAGATTTTTAAACCACAGGTTACCTAGAAAAATGGAAAACTGTAAGTCTAAGCTCTGTTTTCCACAGCAATCAACCTAGAGCAGGGTAATTACTACTGTAGGTACTAGTTGCTAGAAACCTGTGTATTAAAATTAATATGAGTTAAAAAAAATCAATTTCATTTTCAATAAATGATTCAGAATCTCTGTCTACTACATAAGATAAATGATTTTGTGGGGTGAATTTTCTGATTTAAAAATAACTTCTCCTAATTTCTTACAATGACTGGTTTTCACTTCAACAAAACTAAAAGGGAGCTCTCCATACGGCTGATATTCCTAGAAGCTGATTTCATTTTAAGATTAATTTCTCACTCACCATATTAATTTTAATAGTTTCAGCTGTCAATTAATTTTAATATTTAATACTAAAAATTTAATATATTTAACTTATTAAACTGGTAATATGTTTACAGTTTACAGGCCTCAGAACTGTGAAGAAACCAAACTGCATCAAAGTCATCATGTTTGGAAAATATGTTTTTTAATAACAGCAGCAAAAACTATAAAAATAAAGGTGACTGTAATTAGCTATTCTGTTATTAGATACCTTGGCCAGGGACTGAGAGATGCAATATATGTACTTGAATGCTTGCCTCAATGGAATGCAGTACAGACAAAATCAGCCAAAACTTAGCTATTCAGCTGCTTGTATAAACTGTACAAGGCCAACGGATCCTTCACTCATACACAGCAGGCCCCAGTGTTTCAGCCCACATATGATGCTCTTCTCTGTCCTTGCACTGCCTCTTAAAACTGATGTGTTGGGGGCTACAGAGATGCCTCAGCGGTTAACAGTTCTGCTCTTCCAGAAGTCTTGAGTTCAACTTCCAGCAACCACATGGTGCCTCACAACCATCTGTAATGAGATCCGTGCCTTCTTCTGCCTGCAGGCAGACATGCAGCACACTTATACATAAAAATATAAGTAAATTTTAAAAAATTAAAAAATAATAATATGTTGAAGGTTTTTTGTTTTGTTTTTTTCAAGAAGTGCGTTGGTTTTTAACAAATATTTTAATTCATAAAATTTCATTCCTGGTCCTTAGTCACCTAGTATAACTCCTAATTATATCAACCCTGCCTTGTCAAACTCTTTTCATTTGGTTTCACTTTTCAAAATTAATAAAAATCACACACAATAGAAAACAGTGTAATGATTTCTGTCTCTTTAAGAGACAAGCCACACCCACTCCCTTCCTGCCTGCTGCCCGCAGACCTTCTCCCTTCCTTCCTGTTCCCTCTCTCGGAGAGGCAGCTGCTGACTCTCCTCTCTCCCCTCCCCCCCAACTTTTTCTTTCTCTTCTCTCTTTCTCCTCTATCTCTCTCTCCTCTTCTCCCTTTCCCTCCATAACCCTAATAAATGTTCAACTTACTCCACCTGAGTACCTGTCTGTCTCTTGCCCATCCGCCATGTGTCTGCCTGGGGCTTGGGGACCAGCAGCCATCTCTGTCTGGGACTGGCTGGTCTCAGGGCCCGCTGCCCACCACCACACAGCTGGACCATTGGGGACCCGCCCACGTGGTCTCGACCCTGACCCCGCAGCAAGCTGCCAGGGACCCACAGCAAAGCACAACAGACAGTGTTCCTTTCTCAGATATTTATTAAAACAAGAGCTTGCTGATGGCTGAGAACTACACTTATCTGTGCATAAGGATATAAGGATAGGCCTATACAATGCAGTTAGTGATTATACTAGTTGAAAGTGAAATAGTATGTTCTATCTAGAGTCTATGACTTACTTCACCAGACATGAGTAGTTGGCTTGGTTTACTGTACCAGGCATGAATTCTACCCTACTAAACAGGACTTAAGTAGAATTGGATGGCTGTTGGTTAGGACCAGAGTCGTAAGTGCCACTACCACATGCTTGGGACTATCTTGCTCTCTGTTACAATGTCTAATTCTAAGTGGATCATCCTTAAATACATATACATACGAGCAGTGCTAAAAATAAAAAAAGGACTCAGTAGGATGTATTTCTACATACACATAGCAATCATATATATATAAAACAATAGTAATTAAAGAAGAGGTCATGAATTTAAGGAGATAAAGGGGACACAGGAAGAGTTGGAGGAGGAACACTTTGAGGAAGTGATATATATATTACTCATAGATGAAATTCTCAAAAAAGGTCAAGAAAATAAGACCTTGAGATAAACTTGTTAACAACTCTTCTTCGTTTAACTTAAGAGAACCCATTTAACGTGGAATTTCAGGAAATGACAGAAGTACAAGACAACTTGTTACAACACAATGTTGAAAACTCTACTTAAAAAATGAAAGTTTGAACCCTTGAACATAGAAATGAAAATATGTAAAGTAAATAAATGCCTGACTTCCAAAGCTCAAGGGTTAAAAATTCTGACAGGAATAAGATTTAGAGGGAAAGGAGAACAGGATGAAGAAAGGTTCTTCAGCCTACTCAGTGATGTCTTAAAATACTATTCCTGGAGCCAGGCGGTGGTGGTGCACGCCTTTAATCCCAGCACTCGGGAGGCAGAGGCAGGTGGATCTTTATGAGTTCGAGGCCAGCCTGGTCTACAAGAGCTAGTTCCAGGACAGGCTCCAAAAACTACAGAGAAACCCTGTCTCGAGAAACCAAAAAAAAAAAAAAAAAATCTATTCCTGGGATAGACAGTGATCTAAACTAAGTAAAGAAACCGATGATGGGTAAGAGCCCATTAGAATGCGTGTTCCAAAGACAGGTAAGACTGGGAAATGGAAAAGTGTTCATCCCAAGACAGACGTGATCATCTGTCCTGTTGCAGAAGCACAGGTATTATTAAAATTAATAAAAAGGGAGGAATTGTGGAGGCCCAAAGAGGTCAAAGGTGGGAGAGTTTGAGACTGTTTTTAATTCATTCAAGGTCACCGTGCTTCTAACTCAAACAAAGGTCCCACCAGCACTTAAGTCAGATTTCTGCTCTCTCAAGACTATCAACAGGTGTGGCTAATTGCCAGACCTTGCACTCCTGAAATAGGGAAGTAGTTGTTTCCTACCTAAAACAAAAGTCTAAGGATCCAACTAAGTTCCAGTTTCCTTTATGGAAATAACTTGGGATTCCACCCAGGAAGTGGTTTGACTACAGAGCGTTTTGTCTAGGGTGTGAGTCTAGGGCACTGGTGAAAGTAGCCTGTGACTTTCAATTTGTATGTTAATGCAGTCTTTTGTTTTACTCCTATGTTTTAGGGTCAGGGGTATATTAACCAGCTGGAAATTAAACATGGGTGAATTTTCAGTACTCACTGAAATTTCCTCCTTCCCTAAGAAAAGAAAGAAACCCATGAAAATTTCTGCCAAGCTGGCCTGTGGCCTGAAACCTGAGCTTGCCCACCAACAGATGATTACTCTGCTGGTCCACAAACTTACCTCACCCAGTAACTGGGAGATAAATCTCTCTTACTAAAGAACTAATGGAGAGTGCCTCCAGCCTCTCGGGCTGAAGCACCAAGTTGGAAAAGGAGTGATTCAAGCAACTGAAGATATAATATAAGTCACTAATGACAACAGGACAACAGAAGCTGCGTGATAAACATTAATGTTTTCTAACCCTAACAGCAACCATATGAAGCAAATACACTATAAACCCATTTGTCACATAAGGAACTGAGAAAAAAAAAAAACATTACTGAACATGACTCCCAGGTCACAGAAATTATGAGGGACAGCCAAGCTACAATCCAATCCAAGAGGTGGGTTGTTTACTAAGCAATGTCCCAGAAAGCACCAGAGCTGGAAGGCAAGATGCTGACAAGAGTCTGGAGTCAGAAGCCATTTCTCTCACTCACAGGTTCTGTGCAATCCCTTGGGTTTTCATTATTTCAGCCAGCTCTCATTTCCTACTCACCCCACCACCACCACCACACACCCTGGCCCTCCATCTCTTTCTGAGTTTTGCATTTTCAGTTTAAGACAGTTGATCATTAAGGTCGTTGACCTGTCCAACTAATGACAGAGTCATGTTACAGAGTTCTGCCGCCAAGTAATCTGAAGTCTCTCTTTCTGCTTTCCATCTATAGGAGCTCTGGATGCATGCGGCCTCCAGTTTATGGTTAAACACCCTGACTTTCCTGGGATAGCAACAGCAGAAGCTCCTGAGGAGGAGCTGGAGGACCCGGGGGGTTACCAGGATGCTGAGTTATGTGGATGGACTTCAGGGTACTTTCTTTCACCATGTGGCACCATTTGTCACAGGAGGAAGTCAAGTCCCCTGATCATACTCCGTACTCTTTGAATTTCTACTTTGAAGCTTCCCTTCAGCACCACATTTATAAAGAATGTCTCCCTTTTCTTGCTCAGAAGCAGAACCGTCCAGCACTGCCACCTCTGGTCCCCGTCTTTAAAAAGTGCCATCCTTGAGATTCCATGGTTTCTACTAGGTCCCTTGCCAACATTTTCCCACGTACACAAAGGCTGAAACCCACTAAGAGGGACTGGCAGGTATGGTCAACTGATCGCACCTCTCAGCTCTGCTCAGTCTCCTTGCACCTCTCATCTCTGGCATCAACCCTGAGTTGCATCTTCTGGCTTCCTAGGTATTTCTTTCCCCGGGCACATTCAACTGTGCTGTGGCCGGCTCTATGTTTTGCTCACTCTCGCTGGCACTCCATTAGTATCTAAGAGGATATCTGAAAAGATTTAGATCTAAGTGGCTGGTGACGTCCTCTTCATGTCTGATAGAAGTTCCAGAACAGGGTTCAAGCACTGCCTTACTGTGCACCAGCACTTTGGGAAGTCGGGGTTCTCGCCTAAGATTTCCAAGCATAACAGTGGTAATGGGAACTGTTCTCCCATACACTATCAGATGTTAACGAAACAAGGCACCTGGGGTCTCATGGTACTAAGAATCCTACAGTGAAATGTTAAGAGCTATGACCAGAAAATGTCATCATCTATATGGTGCTGTCTGGAGAAGTATGTATAAACCCACCACTTCACAGGAAAAGAAAAACCCATATAAAGTATGCAATATATATCAACAAAAGATGAAGAGATTATCAAATACAGTCACACTGGTAGAAATTTCTTACAGGTTAGCAAGATACATTTTCATTTGCCTTCCCGAAATATTAAAAGAAAGCATATTACCCATTAGTCCATCCACACAATTTGGATTCTAATTAATTTGCATTATGCTCGGCCTATTTCTTTCAAAACTCGACAGAGCTTTGAAAAGTAGTTTCTCAAAGCAGTGACAGTATTAAAAGAACTTTTTTTTTTTTTTTTTGGTTTTTCAAGACAGGGTTTCTCTGTGGCTTTGGAGCCTGTCCTGGAACTAGCGCTTGTAGACCAGACTGGCCTCAAACTCACAAAGATCTGCCTGCCTCTGCCTCCCGAGTGCTGGGATTAAAGGCATGCGTCACCACCGCCCGACCTAAAAGAACAATTTTATTTCCCTTGAGTAAATATCTTTAACAAAACTCCCAGGTAGTTTCCTTTTTAAAGAAATGAGCTACAATCTCATTGATTGAAGAAACAGAGATAGGTGTAATATGGTCATTCATATTCATGGAAAAAGAAAATGAATAAATATCAGGAACAGGGGTGTAGCTCAGCAGGGCGAAACTGGTCTAGCAAACGTGGGGAGCTGGGCAGAATCTTCACAACCACAGGAGAAAAAAAATGCACATTGTAAAGCACAGCAAAAACTGTGAAGACAAGCAGGCTTTAGCAGGTGGGCCCCAGTGTCTAAGACTATGTCAGTCCTCCAGCATGCAGAGCTGTGGGTGAAAAGACAGAGAGCCGTGGTGGAGTGGTTATCGCGTTTGCCTCAGGAGACTAACAGAAACACTGCTGTTTGGTTCTCCATATATGTTTAAGCTAATTCATTTAATGTTTGAAAGACAACCAGCATGCTATTCTTTTTTTTTTTTTTTTTGGTTTTTCAAGACAGGGTTTCTCTGTGACTTTGGAGCCTGTCCTGTAGACCAGGCTGGTCTCGATCTCACAGATATCCACCTCCCTCTACCTCCGGAGTGCTGGGATTAAAGGCATGCACCACCACCGCCCGGCTCCAGCATGCTATTCTTAAGTATCTGCTTTACAGCACTAATCTTCCAGCCCCTGTGAATGCCAGACTTCGTTGCCAACAAGCTCAGGATAACGCCAAGGTAAGTGACAAATGTGTAAGCTCCATCTTACCTCTGATTCATCTGTAGACTCCTCAAGAGACCCAGTTTCCTGCAAGCACAGAGGAGAGAGGGGTCAGAAGAATGAAAACTATTTGCAGTGGACAGGATTCACTGCACCCACCTGCTTTGCTGGAAAAGTTATTTGCAGCAACATTTTAGAGGATGCCACATGCTCAGCTCTCACCCCTTTCTCAACTTCACACCATGGCTGGCCTGAGACAGGCAGAAGAGGAGGGGTAGGATTACGGGGCTCCAAACTTGTTTTCCTCCCTCAAACTCTGAGCAAATTGCCCTAGGAACTTGATACGTGAAAGCTGAGCACTCAGATACTGGAAATTCACCTGGAAAACCTCACTGATAACACAGGGGACCAAGAAACCACATCAAATGAGCCAGTTGTTAAGACTGAAATCTCTTTTGTTGATGAGTCAAAATTACTGTCTTGCTAAAAGTTTAGGGAAGAAATTCATGGGGGGGGTGGAGTTGTTTACTGAGACTCGTTTGTGCATTCAGGCTGGCCTTGAAGCTGATGATGACCTTGAACTTCTCACCCTCCTTTCTCTAGAGGCGTGTGTGCTTGTTTTTATGTCAAGCTAGGAACTGAACTCAGGGCTCTGGGTGCCCTAGGCAAGCACTCTACAGCTAAGCTACATCCCCAAGCCTAGAACAGTTCTCGTAAAAAGAATCTTCCCACAGTGGTACTCATCACACGTGGTATAAGCCCTTTAATAAACCAAAAACTCTAAGACAAATTCCTCCACTTAGCACAGCTCCCTTCTTGCTGCACAATGAATCTTGCTGCTCGGTAGAAAACAAAGCAAGAAGGGAAAAAATGGACTTGATCCCGCTAATCTCTCACCTGTCCACCGAAAGAGAGAATCTGCTGATGCCACGCATCCTCAAAGAGGTCAGCAAAATGAAGATTTACTTAACGCACTTATAGATATCAATAGCAATAAAAAGTTACAGCTAATATGCTGACACCAAATGTAAGCATTTTAGAATCCATGAGGCAAACAAAGAGAACCACAGAAGAAGTGGGATAAGAACATCCCAGATTAACGTATTTTTAAGGAAAAAAAGAACATTTTAAAGAAAGTCAGATACATATTATATTCAATTCAACACGGTTAGCAAAATAAATGTAAATCTGGTGCTCAAAAGCAGCTTTATTTTATATGTCAAAAAGCAATAAAAGCTTGGGAGGAGACAGGTAACTTCCAGAGGAAGTTTCAGTCTTAACGTGCAGTTTGTTTGACTTAATGGAACTCAGATTCTCAGAACTCTCATTAGTTTGAAGCTACAATCCTCTAAACCAACTGGATGGTCTTACATCTACAACACACACACACCACACACACACACACACACACACACACACACACACACACTAAAAAGAAAAGAGAACCAGCTTTCCTACCATTTGACAGTTGTCCACACAGTTAACGGGAAGTATCCCACCGACCCTTCTAAACCCTTTCTGCTCTGCACTCGCCGTCCAGTTCTTGGTCCTCTTCGCATCTCCATCTATCTCTTCTACACATTCCACTTTTAAAATTAAGTCACTATTCCAACAGAACATATAGGCCAGAAATAGTTCAAGTAAGCAGCACTAGCTAATTTCGCACAAGAGTCCTAAGAAAACATAATGGGAAAGGGCTCATCATTTATAATGATGCTGAAAGAACTAGGTCTCTACATTTATAAGAATAAAAGCAACTCAAAATGGATGAAATGCCCAAAGTTAAGCTATAATACTGTGAAGCTCCATACAGAAGCTTTACTTGACATTAGCCTTGGTTTGGGTTTCTTGGCTATCTCACAAAAATCTAAGGCTACAGATGCAGAAATAAATAAATGGCCCTGCATCAAACTAAAAAACCTCTGCACAGCAAAGCAAATAATATATAAAGACAGCCTATGGGCTGCAGAAAAAAAATATTTGTCGGCCACATAGTTCACAAAGGGCTAACCTCTCACATCTACAAAGAATCCACACAACTCAACAGCAAGAAAACATAGACCCTAATTAAAAACAGGTCCTAAATAAACATTTCTCCAAAGAAGACATTTAAAATGGACAACTGGTACATTCAAAGGTGCTCAGACTCTCTAATTGCGGAAATGCTAATCAAAGCCACTCAGATCACTTCAGATAACTGTGGAATAGCTTTTCCCAGAAGGACAAGGGAGGAGGAGAGCTGTGAGGGGACTGTTGTTGCATTATCTCCTTATCTGTGCAATAGAAAGGGGGAAATGTCAAATGGGCAAGCATAATAACGCAGTAGCTATTAACCACAGGGGTGTGTGGAAATGGCTTAACACAGGTCACCGCACACAAAGCAGCAGATATGCGGGATAAGTATTCTAAAGAGCTCAGGTACAAAGTAAGGGCCACAGCTGCTACGGATATATTCAATGAACTGTAAGGATCTTTTCCAAAGAGCAGAGTAGTTGTGGGAAAATGGACAATTCTGAGAAGGAATGAGGAGCCTCATGCTTCAGTATGGTAACCTCTATATTCATACACATACACGTCTCATAACATCTTGCTCTTTACCTTAGACACAGCAAAAATTGTTTTTTATACATTTTATACTTACTAGTCTGACTTTGTTACTGACCACTCATAATACTAGATGTTTTACCATCTGTATGTCTATAATACAGCACTTGAACATTTCTAACCCCTTAGGACAGAATAATGAAGTACAGAGTTTGAATTTAATGGTTTCCAAAATATCTCTGATCTGAGTTCCCTGAATATTAAATAGCACTAGCAAAGCAATGTTGTCATTGCTGTGTCTAGGTTCCTATTTCCCACATTCAGAGTGCTCAAAACATACTTGGCTACTCTTCCGGAAAATTACATTAAACCTAAGAATATGTTTTAATGTGGCATCCACTCAAATATAAATATTTGGTAAATGGGGGAGGCTCATATGCCTCATGAAAACAACATAAATCATCAATAGAAGTAGTCCAGACCTCACAATCCAATGCCATTCTTGTTCCACACCAGAAATAATGCAGTGCCAGAGCCTGAGAGTTTTGCACCAGCTGAGAACTTGCTTCAGGGCCCTGTAAGACCCACCGTCAGCATTAGCACAGGCTACCTGAACAGAGGTATGGCCTCGGCACATCTACACTCCCATCCACATTATGAAAGCAATGCATGACAGACCTCAGGTAGGAGCCCAGTATAGGTGCTTAGAAGTTTCTTTGACCAATCCTACTACTTAATAGTTCTACAGACAAAGAAGTAAACAGAAAGGCATAAGAACGCAAACCCAAGAAACAAGACTAAACCATGAGCGAGGTTGCCATTGAAGACTGCATGGTTTTCAACATTTTTAGCCTCAAGAAATCTCATATTCCCATCAAGAAAACATAAGCTACCATCAAGAAAACATAAGCTAAACGGTGTTGGTTCCTATGTAATATAAGTCAAACTCACCAAAACAATCCACAACTAATGTATGATTTTATGTATATAATGAAATAAAATAGACTCTCAGAGCAATGTGGGGATAGGGAGTTATTAGTAGGTAAGGTCTCAGTGTGTAAAACACTCCAGCATGAGGTATGGTGGTGATGGCTGCACAGCAACTTAAATATACTTAATCTAACTGAATCACATCCTTAAAAATGGCTGAATTAGTGAATCTCATGTCCAACTAAAAGCTCAATGCTGCTTTGGCTGGGGTAAAGGTGTTAGACTAGAAGATATCCACTGATATAAATAAATGTACAATCATTCAAATTCTAGGCAGCGAGCTTAACAATTAATTCATTAATTTACCTTTCTTTCCCAAAGCAATCGCTCAAAGACCAATCATCTATCTCAAGAACTTCCCCTATGTGTGTTGGCCCAAAGCACAGATCACTGATAACTGCCATCCTCAAAGAACCAGCACTGGTCTCCCAGGTCAAGACTAAACCAGACCAGACTCCCCAGCAAGGCAGATAAAGAGTGATTTCTGACACCAGGAGACTTCTGTTCTCTCCAGCCCCTCCACAAATCCAAACCCCTCTAGCCACACTAAGTAAGCTACAACTGAGAACAACATGCTCGTATCTCCATGCTAGAAGCAGCAAAATGACAGGCAGGATTTAGGTGTGACCTACAGATATGTTATTATACCTAGATGAGGTTTTTCAGAAATCAACTTCATAAAAATCACATTACATCTACACAGTAACAGTATTTCTTCCTAACTTCAGTCGGAGCTACATAGCAATGCCAAGATGGAGGATGTTGTACCCCTCAACACCACTTCCAGCCTCACTTAGGTCCTGGACACCTGCCTTGAAGTTGTGATCCCCAGTGAGCTTTTCCTTAGAGTATTCCCTCCATCTAGCCCTGTCTCAGCTCCACAAAGATCCTTATAGTTTTCCAGCTTCAAGTATTAGCTCTGGAACTCTGGGGAACATGTCCTACTGCTTCAACATGACCTTCACTGTCATGAACCCTAAATTCCTAACACCAACCTGAGATTTAAATGTGAAAAGCATTAGCTATTTCTAAACATTCACTTTCCTGACCAGCCCAACCTTGATTGCCCTGGCCAAGCCTGATCTGGACAAGTAATTGTGTTATTTATAAGTTAACTATTTCACCCTCACCACTTTAATAAATTTATTTCCTAACAAGTCTTAGAGAATAAATTAACAAGCAAGAAAATGGAGGAACTGAAGTATGTACAAGCCCGATATTTTTTTATGCATGGAGATATTCATAAGCAGAGACTGCACCATCTAATAACCTGAAATAAGGGTGGAACTCCCCTAATTTCTAAGATGCAGTAGTGGAAATCAAAATAAAAACTCTCTCCAACAGCCAAAGAACAGACGGCTAATTTTGTGGCTGAGTGGGGAGGGTCAAAGTGTGGGAAGGCTAAGAGGAAGAAATGTGGAGAATCTGGTCCATATTACACCGGAATTAGTAACATCCCAAAATGTTAAATATGGCACAACGGTTTCCCACACACTCTACAGAATTTACAACACGACAATTATAAGTGTTCTCCTCTTACTAGATTCATTTCCTCACTTAGGGTTTGGAAACCACTAGCTCTTGGGGAGATACAGACATGAGGAAGCTATAGCCCTCGTTCTGAGGACTCAGCAATCTGCAGGAGACAAATACACCCACCAGACTTCAAGCACAGTGTTATTCATGAGAGGTCGAGACAAACACTGTTGGGCATCTGTGACTATGAAAGCCACCTATAAATCGTTCCAGAACTAAGCAAAACTGCTGGTTACAAGAATTCCGCAGAACTGTGGCTATTAGCTTTCTATGAACTATAAAACACAAATGTTACTTTTTACAAAGTACTTTTTTCTATATTCAGCAAAATCAAGGCCTCCATCATGACGTAAAGACATTGTTTACCCATACTTAAGCGGTGATTTTATCTTTAAACTGTGGCTTTTCTTATAGTATGTAAACTCAGTATAGACGTCACCCTTTAGGCTCATCATAAAATTAAAGGGGAGACAATCATCAAATAACGCTGCACGCAGGACAGATACGTCAGTGGGTTTAATCTTGTGCTATTCATCTTGGAAGGATGCTTACGTTTACAGGACAGGGAACCAAGAACATGCTTTGCCTCTCTCTGTGATTTGTATTGTAGCTCACTTAATATACATGTCAACTCCTAAAATACTCAGGAGGAAGAAAAAAGGATGTCATGACTTTCAAAAATATTTAAGGTGGCAAAATATGAGCATATTTACTTGTTTGATGTTTGTGTGCTTTGTCATCAAAAACCTGCTTACAAAGGCCTACTATCAGATTATAGTGGCTTCTTACTGAAAGTGCAAAATGTACCAATCAAGAATAAGAAAAATCTGTTCTTGTTTAATCTTCAAAGGACTAATTATATGAGTACAATTATTTATTTATTTTCTTTTAAGGAATCATAACTTTTTATGAAATCATAAAACAATCTATGAATGTGTCTTTCTGTAACAGACAATAGACTACCGGTCTTTCTTAAGGCTACATTGATTCCAGTTGGGAAGAAATGCTCTTTCCAAATAGTACATTGGCTGTTTAATAACACAGGAGGAATAAGGGCTAAAAGGAAAACCATCAAGCATCAAGATAAAGGGCTAATTTTACTTCACAAAGATCATGTGTCTGTGTGTGTGTGAATATATTAAATTCAGATTTAAGTTATTTGGCATAGTTTAAAAAAGCAAAGTGATCTAGTAAAAAAAAAAATGTGACCTTTGGAGACATGAGACTAAAACATTATAAATGTAAGCATTAAAAATTCAAAATAAATGTCAATCCATTTATCTGTAAAACCCAATAATTTAATATACTAAGTATCAAAGCAATATCCCAATATTGGTCATCAGTAGTGAATAAATTCTTACCATGTGGCATGCAAAACTGAAAATAAACAAGAAAAATAAAAATGTTAAGACATGAGTATTACACAGAATAATATCAGAGGTTGGTCTCCAAGAATGAGCAAGAACTGTCGATAAGAAAGCAAAATTCCACAGAGGCATGAGGGAAGCAAAGGGGAGAGTGCTGTAGACAACCGATGTCCTACAAAGGGCCAGTGGGCCAAGGCTCTGGGTGGCAGCACGCCTGGCTTGTGTGCAGAACTACAAGACAGGCACTGAGAGACTGTGGCAGAAGTGGGAGATCGTGGTAGGAAATGAAGTAGGAGAGCAGTGAGAAGGGGTGGCTCACATAGCCCTGTTGAGTAATTCCCATTAAGGGCACTGTTTTACCGAAGTTTGGGATAAGAAGGTTTGACACATGGAAGCACTATGTGACTTCTACACCAGAATAAACATTTACCTCACAAAATTCTTTTGGAAGGACCAACTGCCCTGTGAAGGGGCTTCTTAAGCTTGGAAGCACTGTAGAAATGGGAAACATCTTATTATCTACCTGATTTTTTAATTTCTAACATCAGACAGCTTTGTCAAACTCCTCTTCTGCATGAGTGGGGAAATAAGGAGTCCTCCATTGGATCACACTGGATATCTTTCACTTTTCTACAAAACCCAACTATGTTTCAACAGAATCAGAAATGCTCTATGTGAAAAGCCATCTCGCAGTAGTCAAACTGAGTAAGGCCAGCTGTGAAGGCAAGTTCTGTTTCCCTTTGACTTGCAGGGCAAGAGAGAGTTTGCACAAATGACGGGTAAGAGGCTCTTGCTAACACAATACCAAACCCAGATTCTTCCTACTCAAAGTCCCTAACTTTTGGCACACATAAAAGAAGCACGACGTGAATGGTAAGAAGTCTACTACAAGTCAATGTCTCTTAGGACAGTAAGCAGTTCATCACCATCACTTCTTAAGGAGCATCACAGAAAATGGTAGACGGGCTATTTAATTTAAATGGGGAAAATATCATTTATGTCAAACTGAAGTGACACTAGAAACGGAAACTTAAAGGGTCTCTTCTAAGGTCTGGCCTTAAAGTCTTCTATTTTGTCAGTTTCATTCAGTTTTTTTCTTTGCCCTAATGTATGGCTATCAGAACGGCTGTATGAAAATAGGGCAGTAATTTCTACTCAAACCTCAGTGCTACCTTCTGAGCTACAGGTTGTACGTTGCCATCAAAGTATCGTCAGCAACAGTGACAATCCCTTAAGCATTGCATAGCCCACACGACTTGCCTTCTTCACAAAAATTTCCACGTAATTTAAAGCACAAGGGCTGAACCGAGGCTAGGCCGGCTCGGATGGCGGGAGTGTGTGCATTGCTCTACACCCGAGAGGAGGGGCCGCCCCAACTAACTCGGCCACGACCGCCTCGTCTCCGGCCCTCTGCGCCCCAGAACCCCTCACTCGTGTCTCCAAGTCCCTGCTGCCCCGAACTAGCTCGGCCAGCGTTTACCTGCTCCTCTGCTTCCGCCATAGCGCAGTCTGAAAGTCACATGACATACCCGGAAATAAGAGAAAACAATCCCTGTCCACAGCCTACTGGGAAATGTAGTTTTTTTTCTCCACATCGATCCGGTTCCTTATTCAACTCTCATTATTTCTCAACAGAGTTCTGTTTAAGAGAATCCATGTATATGTAGTTAATGTTAGATTTTATTTTGTTGTTGGTACACGTTCTGTTTTTATTGTAGTATCTATTAAGTGATTTCTATTCCAAGCCTGGTTTACTGTAAAATTATGAGTTATCTCATTTAGTCCTCTCAACAATCCCTACATTTATCCTCATTAAAAGGGAAGAGCAAAGCACCTCAGAGATCTCACTAATGTTACATAAGAAGCCTCGGTTTAGAATTTGTCCCTGCCCGATGCCCAAGACTACCATATCAAATGTTCTTCAGGCTAATACTGTCGCTGTGCCTGCCCACTACCTTTTTTAAAGAATAGTAACTACAGAAGAATGTCTGCAGTGTTGAATCAGAAAATAATGTATATTTTAACAAAGATTAGGTTCTTGGTACATTAAATTGATGCCTTTTTAACTTAATCTTTATGTACAAATATCTTGCCTGCCTGTATGTCTGTGCACACTTGTGAGCTTCCTGTCCTCATAGGCCAGAAGAGTTTATCAGAGTCCCTGGAATTAGAGATAAAGATATTTTGAGAGCTGCTATACAGGTATCGGGAATCAAACTCTGAACCCCTGGAAGAGAAGCAATAGCAATTGACATATAAATATTGAATTTTTAAAATCCCTATTGTTTAATTATTTGCTATACTTGCATTGATTATCTTCAAGATAAAATATCAGTTTGTCATTTGTAATATCTGAAAAACATCATTTAGAAAACTTGACCCCACCCAATGTTTCTAAACAAAACCAACTATCTTTTCTATTCCTCAGAAATCCATTCATCTGTCCAAAGACAGCCATTGTCTGTTCACAGCGTCTTAAACAGCTGGCAGCTCACAGATGTAGCTCAATTGGCAGCAGGTGGTGCAAGCCCCAGTGTCCTTTTTCTTCCTTGTGGCACACACTGACTCTGATCTAGTAGAAAGTCACATATGTGTTTCCCATAGTCCCCAGGTGTTGCTTTCTCAACCCATTTTCCTCAGTGCCCCAGAAAGCCAGGATGATGTCATCTCTCAGACCCTTGGATCTCCCTCAAGGGCCTAAACAGCCTCCAATCCTTGTTGGGGGTCCCGCTTCCAGCCTGCTCTTCACTGGGCTCATTTAAACGCCCACAGGCAAACACCCAAGGTAACGTCTAATCTAAGAATTTCTCACGCGTGTTGTTAAGCAGCTCAGACCCAAACAGCACCCATTATGGATTTCAAGTCACAAAAAAACCTTGCAAGAATTTTCTCCCTGGCAGCAGGAGCCGAGGTAATCTATCTCCTTCCTTTAAGGTCCCAATGACAACACAAACTTCCGACACACCATAGTTCCCCCTCGGAAACCAATGACTTTATTGAGCTTACTTACATAGCATGGGTAAGGGGCTACTCTCAGGTGCACAAGTGACTCCAAAACAGCTTCACTGAAAAGTTTCCACCCTTCATGGATGAAGGCATAACCATGGCAACAGATGAAGCCCCCTTCTCCTTGTTTTCCTCCAGCTGATGTACTTCAGTTTCTCCAAGAAACTATGAGGTCATGTGCAATTAGGACAGACTGGCATAATACTGCCTGCAAGGAGTAGCTGCATACTCGGGTGAGGGTCCAGTACTCCCTGCTCCTTCCTATGACAGAATGTCAGCAGTCAACAAACCCAATTGTGAGACTCCTTTGCAAGCAGACACAGATGGTCTTATGAAGATGGGTATTGTTGGAATTAGAGGTCAGTGCTCTGCAACAAGCCTTCCACAGAGTAGATGCACAGAAAGCCCATTCCTGTGGGAAATAGAAAGAAGCCTAGATCTTTGGCTCCTATGATTTTCTTCCCAAGCCATTATTTTTCCTTTTCCTGTTGTAAGCTGCATCCACAGAAACTAGGGAGAGTGCATCCTCTTCTGACCGGCAGAATCCTGTTTCTATCGAACACATACAGGAAAGAAAAAGGAGAATGCAGGACTGTTTTCATGGTTTTCTACTTATTGTTCTACTCATTTTGGTTTTAGTGAGAATCAGTCTTTCTGAAAAGGAGGGATTAACTGCTGGAAAAATCAACACTTAATTCCCAAACAAGGTTTTGTTCTTGTTCTGGAAAACCAACAACTGTGTGATCTACTTCAAATTTTGAGGATTTTTTTTATTTGTTTAAGCTTTGGGTTTTTTTGTTGTTGTTTCGTTGGTTGGTTGGTTGATTGGTTGGTTGGTTTTGAGACCAGGTCTCACGATGCAATCCTGGCTGGCTTAGAGTTTGCTATGAGGACCAAGATGTTCTTGAACTCACAACTCACAGCCTTCCAAGTGCCAGGATTAAAGGCATTGCATCACCATCTCAAACCCTCAAATTTTGATGATTTCATAATCCTTTCCTTCTAGGCTGACATTCTTCTTAACCCCATATGACTTCACACACACACACACACACACACACACACAGAGAGAGAGAGAGAGAGAGAGAGAGAGAGAGAGAGAGAGAGAGAGAGAGAGAGAGAGAGAGAGAGAGAGAGAGAGAGAGAGAGAGAGAGAGAGATCTCACTCACCCTAACTTTGTGCTGATGGTAGAATTGGAGCTGGGGTCAGTTGAAAGTCGTTGTTGAAAAGGTATTTCAGAATCACTGGTTATGAGTATATGCCATCACGGTCTTCAGGACTCAACCTGCACACATTATGTAAATGCTCTGTGCTCCCATAGACACACAGACGCATACACACTAAATAAAAAAGTAAATGCATGATAGTTTTACAATAAGAAATAAAAGGTCTTCCAAAACCCAAATCAGCAAAGGGCTGCAGCTCTAATTTAATTGCTGATTTTCCTGTCTGTCTGTCTGTCTTCTGGGATTTTTTTTTCTCCCCAGCAGTTGGAGCTTTGGTTTGTATGTCTGGATGAATCTCCAAAGATTATCTGTAGGACACATCCCTTTCATCCACTACACAGGTTCCATCTGCTCCTAAAAACATTCTAATGGAGAAGACACTGTGATTGTCTAGGCAAGCAAAGCAGGAAGCGAGTCATCAGCTCTAGCTCGTGATGGACTTTCAACTCTTCAGAAAGAAGAATGTGTGATCTCTTTTCTTTCTCAAATGGGATGTTGTTGGATGGCTTGCAAAAGCTGCTGAAGTTTGCTGCAAATTCTTCTCTGTTCACCCAACCGCAGAGAGACCTAAGATAGTGCTCTCCACATCTTCTGTCTTTACTATAATAAATGACAGTCTAGCGGTGGTGGCACATGCCTATAATCCCAGCACTTGTAAGGTAGAGGCAGGCGGATCTCTGTGAGTTCAAGGCCAACCTTTTCTACAGAGAGAGTTCTGGGACAGCCAAGGCTACAATGAGAAACCCTGTCACGAAAAAACAAAAATCAAACAAATGCCTATATAGTATAATAAAAGGCAATGAGCATGGAATTCATTGGGCACAGGAAAGATCGGAGGAATGCATGCAAAGTCGAAACCTACTATGGGCTAGATTAATTCTAGGCTACTAGGCAGAATAAAATTGGCATGTGACCTCTGAACCACATGTTTTCTCCTGTGGGAGTCTGAAGTTCCCTTTTCTGAAAAGTCCTAGTGCTTTTTCTTGCCATACAAAGAACTCTGTACAGACGACCTGGGCCCTTGTTAGGACTGACTGAGTGGAGACCTTTTGAGTGACTTACAGAACGATAATTGAATTTCAGTAATGACCCCAGGTTAAACATAAATAGGTGAAACTTAAAAAGTATTTGCCCTAGCAGTTATAAATTCTACGTCAGATCACTCATTTTTAAAATTCACATTGTTCATTCATCCCTCCCTTCAGCTATGGGGAGAAAGACTAGGTTCAACTCCTCATCCTCCCTGTATAGGACTTGAAACTTGTCACTTGGTGTTAGCAACTGACCTCAGCCTTTGTGTTTATAGTAGTTTGCTGAGTTTAAATATCTGTCTTAAAAATTATCCCTATAGGTTTGACATAGTTTAGTAACTTAGTAAATTATGATAGCATTCTATTCATAATAACTTTATCTCATTTTGAGCAATATGAATGATTTCAGTGTTGACCCTTATGAAATAGTGCTTCTATTGTTTAGCAAAGTGAGAAGATGACCTCAAAAAAATATCAGGTTTGTGACCTTTCTGACAAAGTAGCAGTTTTAAGAAACTACCCCAGTCCTGAGTCTCTATGTCTTGTTACCATGGCCTTCCCCTCAAGGTGCTTTTGGTTTTTTTGTTTTTTTTTTTTTGCTCAATTTATTTTGGAGAGATAATATCAGGTGTTATATTGTTACCTTTTTCATCCTGAAACCTTTAGGATGAAATGGCCACCAAACTCACAGCACACTAAGTTACCTGCTTCAACCAGTGCCCTTCTATCCTCTTTAATTAACTTTTCCCTGAAATAGTAAAATAACATTGATGATGTCTTTAGTGATAATAAACCTCAGTTTATTTCACATTTTCATTTTCAAATACAGAACCCACTGAAACCTTCATGATCTGCTACTATAAATGTTATTTTAAAATATTGTGGAATGTTCCTTTACACTGTGTGAATATATGCCACTGTGGTTGGGTTAATAAAGAAACTGGCAAATTGCTGGGCAAGTAGAGGTTAGGCAGGATTTGTAGATAAAAAGAGAGTATGAGGAGAAAGGGGAGGAATCAGAGAACCGAGAGGGACACAGGAGATCAACTTGCTGTACTGAAGAAAGGCACCAAGCCACATGACAGAACTTAGATAAGAAATATGGATTAATTTCAAATGTAAGCGCTAGCTAGTAACAAGCCTGAACTATTGGCCAGTCTTTTACAATTAATAATAAGCTCTGTGTGGTTATTTGGGAGCAGCTGTCAGGACACAGAGAAACTCGTCCTACAATAAACAGCTTGCTGAAAATGTCAAGTATTAACTCCCTACCTCTAGTTCTAAAAATGATCCTGAGATACTCAAGTTATAAAGAGAAAAGATTTACTGCGGTTCACAATTTGGGGCATTCTATTCCATAACAAACCACCACCCCTACTACCATCCCAGCTTGAAAGCCTGTGAAGAAGCAGCATATCACAGTGGGGATGAAACAAACCATTTTATGGCAAAAAGGCAAAAGACTGGGAGAAGGAAAAAGATTCCACTGCTCTCTCTAAGGCCATACCCAATCCCCTAATACCTCTCATAAGATTCCAATTCTTAAAGGTTCCAGGATATCCCATGGTATCAGGCTTGGGACTAACCAAGCCTTTACCACCCGGGTTTTCAGGAAACATTTAATATTTATGCCATAGAAGTCAGTAAACCTATTAGAATTATAAGACAATCCTTTTCTAATTATAAACATAATATATGCTTATACATGTAATTAGGAAGACAAAACTCCTATGTGAGACATCCAATCAGCTCACCATTGCTGAATACATTTTTACATTTTCCTCATCCTCACCTTCAACTATACCCCTTTTCCTTTATGTTCTTCTGTTGTGTGTAAAGATTTGTTTTCTAACAAAAATATGGAATCAAATTTTGTCTTCTGCTTTCTTCATTTAGTTCTATTTCACTTAGTTCTATTAGCTCACTTTGAATTAATAGTATATACTGTCCTAAAATAATCATTTAGTGGTGCTTGTTCCAGCTTCAGTCTATGGAAAAAATCCTAATCTTGATGAACATTCTTGTTGTTGTGTAGCTAATTAACATTTCTCTTTTCCAATTGATAAGTATTCCCTTAAGGACATATACTAAAAGGGGATAGCCTGGTTATTGACACCTTTAAAGTCATCACAAAAGCTTTCTGTAAGATGGGCACGGTGATGCACGCCTTTAAGTCCAGCACTCCCAAGGCAAAGGCAGGCAGATCGCTATATAGTCAAAGCCAACCTGGTCTACAGATTGAGTTGTAGGACAGCCAAAGATACATAGAGAAACTCTGACTCAAAAACAACAACAACAACAACAAATAAAAAGACGCTTTTGTAAATAACACAAACTGCCTATTGAGGATCTACTAAGCACTGATAGGAACTGATATGGAGTGCTTGAGAAGATCTTCTCAAGCTACATGTTAAAAGACATTTAGAATACTAGATGGAACAAGTTTTAGAGAATACAACTTTTGGAGAACTAAAATACAAACCAAGTGTGGGATTCGTACTGTGTGTTTTTCTATCAGATATACTCAGGGGCCACTTGTTTGAAAGAACACAACACGGACTGTGTGTCTGCTACCCACTTACTGAACTGGTTTAATATTTTTGACAGAGAGAACAAAACAATTTTTTAAAGGCTTGAATTTAATCTTTCTGAATCCAGGTGTTTGACTGTGCCAGGCAAATGTATTATTGAATAAAGTCCCTCATTTTCAATCAAAACTTTGAAACAAAATACTCAACAACCCCTGCTACTGGATCCAAACATTATTTGCAAACCAGGTTCAGCTTTTCAGGAAAATTTAAGATCAAGATATTTCTGTAGATGAGCCCAGCTTTTCCTTTATATATGTTGTGTCCTTTTGATATAAAAACAAACAAAATTGTAAAAGAAAAGGCGTAAGGTTAGAAGGGAGTAGAAGGATTTGTTGTATAAACTAAAAAACAATGCTTGTCTCCAATCATGTGCTACAATTTGGCATAACTAGTTTGTTAGTTATTGAAAATCAATATTCATCTCTTATTTTAAGAGACAATAATAATAAAGATCCTTAGTTAGGTTTTGTACATAATATAGCGACTCTACAGATGATATGAACATAGCACAGTATATTACTGATACTATAAAAGGAATTAAAAGAATAAGCACCAATATGCTAGTTTAATAATTTTGGACTTTGATTGCACAGCAGTTTACAATGAAAATAAAATTTAATCACCACAAGGTTTCTTTCTTATTTTATTGTGTTTCTGCTGTAGCCTGTAATTTATTGCTCTAGCAAGGCTGCAATGTGGCCAGCAGGAATCTCAGCTGTCATTTATGAGATTATTATCACGGGAAAATGAAGCTTTAATTGAAAAATCCTGATTTGACCACTATTACTCAAATAGTGCACTTCTCAAGGAGAACAAAAATAAGAAAGTTCAGAAAATGAGGACATGGGAAGTTACACAGAAAGTGAAGCCATGCGTGTGCCCTTAGGTAAACATTCTCAGTCTTTATCATGTGGTACAGCTCGCGGTCTCCACCTGTAGATTCAAACAAACTCAGATAGAGATTACTCCAAAAGAGAAAATAAACAAAGAACATTTAAATCTGTACAAAACACTTGAAGTTATTTTACATTAATTTTCAAAGCATTTATATTGATTTAGGAATTATAAGTTAAAGATGATTTCTATCCTACTGGAGTGTGTGTGGGTCATACATAAACCAATGCTGGTTTATATAAGGGACACGAGTATCTGCAGATCTGGGTATTTCCGAGGTTCCTAGAACTATTTCCCTGTGAATACTCTGAGTAGTACTTGCATTTTTATTTGGACCAACTGACAATTACTTGAGAGAGAGAGAGTTCTGTGGCGTAACCAAAACTACGGACAAAACCTCCTCAACATGTGTATCTTGATCTTCTATAACACATAAGTATTTCCTGCTATGGTCTCTCCTCCCCACTCACTCCCAAGGAATTCACTAAGCACTTCCTTTAGTGCCTTTCTTTCACTGTTTCTATAGACTCTGTTTGAAACCAGAATGTTCTAGTCTTTCTGTTCTCACAAATGTCAGAACAGAGACATTCTGTGCTAAGTATACCCTGGCCATATCCCACCAAACTCCTCCACTCATTGAATGCACATTATTGATCATTATTCTTTTCCCAAGATTGCTGAAATTAAGAATTAAAGAGACCACACTATTTTCTGCTGCTTATGTTTTGTTAAATATCATAGGAGAATTTTTTTGTTGAAACAAGTTCAAATCCATTCTTCAGTGCAGATTAAGAGCCCTACCTGATGTGTACATACACATTCAAAGCTTGCTTTCCTTCTTATGCTGTCTCTCCAGCAGGCTTTTAAAGCCAGGGAAACTACATTGGTTCCAGCAGCAAGGAATCAAGGAAAGGTATCTCCAGATAAAGACAGGCTGTGTTCCCTGCTGCTTAGATGCTACTTATAACTGCTCACTCTTACCTTCTCCTAATTTATCCCTACACTTGTAGCTAGCACTAGTAAAGGCTGAACACTCCACCTTTCTGATACTAGCAGAATTTCAGACAATAACTGATTTTACCAAACTTTCTTTTCTGGGTTTCAGTCAGCCAGACCAATAGCCAGAGATATTTCAGAAGCACTTTCAAGTTTATGAAAAAAAAAATGTAATTCAAATATATTGGTGAAACAATGCGATTTAGGGATTAGGTCAAAAGAAGACTAAAGTTGAATTATGATTCCTAGGACAACACCTTCAGACAAATGCTAATAACCAAAGCTAGACATCTTGCCATTAAGAACATTGTAATGAGTACTTCTTGGGATAAAAGTAATACATTTCTTCCATTTCCTTAGTGGCATGTGGCTAACTAAGCAGTCTTCTGCTGTTCTATCAAAGGGCAGTAAGCACTAGACATGTTCTGTAAAATAATGCTCCCTCAATGAGGTACAATTTACTCTCAAAGCACTGAGTCCTTGGTTTACTTTTCCTATAATAATAAAAATTGATTATATAATTATTATTTATCAATAAAAACTCAGGTGTCAGGTATTGAGGTAAGAACCTGAATGACCAGAGAACTGACAAAGAAGCAACCAGTCACCTCTTTCTTTTGTTCCTCAAGCAAAAAAAGCTGAGACCCTCTCTATGCACCACCCTACTACTTCCTGTCTCTCTCTGTCCTTAGTACTCCAAAACCTCTATGATTAGCTTTGGTCAGCTAGTAGCTAGCTCTGCCCTCTGATTCAAAAGAAACTTTATTGTCAGTCTTGGAAACATCAGAAAACAATCAAAATACCACATAACATTTCCCCCATTTTTATCTAAACAGAAAGGGAATGTTTTAATTCTGACACAGAAAAATTATATTACAGTATGAAAAAGTATCAGGTAAGAATTACAAATCACAGAAAAATTATATGCAACAAGTGCAAGCATCAGGTAAGAATTACATTCACAATGTCCAGTCCATTTGTATTTATCAAATTCAGAGAAAATATTCCATTATCTCTCTTGGGGAGTCCAAAGTTTTGGACCTAATTTACTTTCTATCTTAACTTGGATTACCAACCCAAAACTAATATTT
>JAQHUG010000233.1:905548-924856 GCA_028555095.1 Dicrostonyx torquatus | reverse complement strand
AGGCTGTTTTCAGTACTGTAGTTCTGTAGTAGAGCTTGAAGTCAGGGATTGTGATGCCTCCAGAAGTTCCTTTATTGTCAGGATTGTTTTGGCTATTTTGGTTTTTTGCTTTTCCATATGAAGTTGAGTACTGTTCTTTCAGGGTCTTTGAAGGATTTTGATGGGCATTGTGTTGAATCTGTGTGAATTCAAGAACATTTAAAAAGACCATCCACCACAATTAAGTCAGTCCCATTCTAGAGATGCAGGAATAGTTCAACGTACACAAATCAATAGAAGCAATCCACCATATAAATATACTCAAAGATAGAAATCACACAGCTATCTCAGTAGATACAGAGAAGGTCTTTAACAAAATCCAAAATCCTTTATGATAAAAGTTTTAGAGAAAGTAGGGATAAGAGAATATATGTCAACATCATAAAGGTTATATATGACAAATCTATAGCTACTATTATGTTAATGGGGGAAAAACTTGAAATGTTTCTTCTAAAGTCAAAAATAAGATGAGGGTGTTCACTCACCCCACACCTATCCAATCCTGCTTGAAATCTTAGCAAAGAACAGTTAGAGAGGAAAAGCAGGGATACAAATCAGAAAGGAAGGAAGACATCAAAGTATCCCTGTTTACAGATGATCTGATTATATACATTGGAGCTGCTAAAGACACCACCTAGGAACTTAAGTCCACAAACGACAACACAGACTACAAGAACACATGAAGATAGGAGGGTGGCTTGTTGGGGAGCAGAAGGCTTCAGCGGGAGAGCGAGGGTGATGAGAAAGAATAGGGTGGTGTGTACAGACAAAAATTTATTGTGAACACTTATGAAACTGTCAAAGAACTAAAAGTGGAGAAATGATAGTGTAAGTATTCCTAACTGATGAAAAGCAACACATCAATATGGTTGGAGTTTCTTTTGAGGGGAGGGTGAGACAGGATTTTTTTGTGTGTAGCTTTGGAACCAGTCCTGGCACTAGTTCTGTAGACCGAACTCCATGTTGGCCTTGAACTCACAAAAATCCACCTGCCTCTGCCTCCTGAGTGCTAGGATTAAACGTGTGTGCCACCATTACCTAGATAGTACCACATTAACATGGAGAAAGAGAAATTATCCAGTTAATGGTGTTTGAGATGTTATTTAATAATAAAAGTCACCAGAACTGGGAACATATATCTAAGGCATAGAGATTATTTATAAATCCAATTACATAAATTTTTAATATAAAAATGAAAGAAATTAGACAGGCTAGTGCATTAAATCTTAGTGTTGAAACTTTCTAATTATGAAAGCAAAAGAAAAAATAGATTTAGTAAAAAAGGTAAAAGAGAAATTGTTTACATAGAAAATCGAATTTATCTGAGCTTATTAATTTTGAAAAAGAAATATAAGTTATTAAGAAACCATTCAAATAGAAAACAAGAAAATATAGTTTATGCAAAACAATGTTAACATACCGATAACCATTACCCAGAACCCTCTGGTGTTAGTGTCTGAGAACTGGGCCCCAGTATTTCACAAAGACAGAAGCAGGCAGACCCAGACTGCAAAGAGCATAGTTTACTGGGAGGATGTCTTGCTGCAATAGAACCATGGTTAGTGACTGGGAGAAAGGACAGGTAGATCCCTACAATCTGGGTCAAAAAGAGAAGCCTGCATGAGTTACAAGAAAAATGACAAAACCCATGAATATAGGAGGTTGTTTTACAGATAATATTGAAGGCTTGGCATATTGCCAGAATCAGCAACCTGATGTTAAGCTCTGCAAATGATTCTTACAGTATTTCTACACAAGGCCCTTAAAGTACATTTTCAGGGTAGTTTTCAGGGAAATAATACAAGATAAGCTTGTACTTGAATTACTTGGGTGCAATCATGGCAGATCAATGAAGAGGGGCACAATTCTGTCAAGCTAATCCCTCCAAAACATGAGTTAGATACATTTTTCTGTTAAAATTATAAAATTAAAATAGTGATGAAACATTTCAACTTTCCTGATTGAAAGCTGATTTTTGAAATGTTAACACCCAAGACTGGCAAAAACTTAGGAGTTCTCTTTGGAATGACTGGGCAGTATATAAGTATAGGCCGTTTGCTAAAGTCACAGTAGTTATGACTGGAGCAAGGAACACCTTTTAAGTGAGAGAGCAGAGGGCAACTGAGCACTTGTAATTGTGGAGTGCCCTGTTAACACCAAGGACAGGGCAGCAGCTGAGAGTAAGATCAGGCCATCTTGACCAGCTGAACCTATGCCAATGGCCAGGGCCTCAAAGCAGAGAATGACATTTACATAAAACACATTTATTAACTAATTTCTTTTATCTTCAACACATACAACTTACTTTATAAACTTGCATTAGAATCAAGTGAACCAAAATTGATGACAGCACACTAAAAATGATGGTTTTATTTTTGCGGTGTGAGAATACGGTGGGTTCTTGCCGTTACCGTCCCCAGTACCAGCATTTCTCTTTGCAAAATGCACTGCACAGCATCAGATTTAATTAGATGCTAAACATGCTTTTTAGTGAGGAAGAGAAAATTAATGATTCAACTTTCAAAAACGTCTTTTTGACTAGAACATGTGCTCAAAGCTTTTAGAAAATTGTTCTATATGACAATTTCTGCATTTTATACCAGCTGCTGTAGGAATAAAATGCAATATCTCATGCCTTTTGAAGTCACTTTAAAGCTCTGTGGAACAATTTTATATCATCTCACAATAGAAATCAGCATCTATTCTGTTTAGAGGCTGAAAATGGCATTAAAACAAGAGGAGGATCAAATGCATGTCAGGTCTGTGGCACTTATTTTCCTGTTTCCATTGACACAGCTGTGATTCCTGTCCAGTTGTTTTACGAGTAAGACTTGACACCAGCATCTTTTTGCCTACCTGCATAGGCATACCTGTGAGGATGACATTCTTAACTGTTTAAGAATTCCTACAGCTCCTGTTTGCCTATTAATGCTTATCTTTACAGAAGACAAACAGGCCCACCTCCATTTCTAGAACAAGTGATGTTAAAAATATATAATTCTATAATTAATTATCTGATAATTTCATATAATGTATTTTGATTATATTCACTCGCTATTCCTCCCAGATCCAACCTACCTCCCTATCCAACACCAGGTTTGTGGTTTTTTTCAAAATTTGGATTTTTTGAGACAAGGTCTCCCTACATACCTCTGGCTGTCCTGGAACTCCTTATTAAACCAGGTTGGCCTCAAACTCACAGATGTCTACAACTGCTCCCATGTGCTGGGATGGAAGGAGTGTGCCACTGTGCTTCCTCATACCAGTACCACCATCACCTCTTTCTCCTCCTACTCATCTTCCTTTTTGAAATGATAATCTGCCTAGTCTAATTTGTGCTACCTATGTAGTCCTTGCTTTGGAACCATACACTGGAGAATGGTCTACTAGTGGCTACTCTTAAAGAAAACTGACTCCACCTGCCCCCTCCCCAAAGCAATCAACTATCTATAGCTCCTCAGGTATGGGTGGAGGCTCTTCAGCCCCTTTCTTATCCATAATAAAATGTTAATTGACTTAGTCAATTGTGCAGGTCTTGTACATGCTACCCCCGGTGCCACATGCTCATGAGTGCAGTTGTGTGACTGGTAATTTTAAAAGATTTACCTATTTATGTAATTTTGGCATATGTGTATTTATTGTTTCTCTGTGTGAATGTATGTGCTGCTATGCCTGTGGGTTTACATGTCTGTTCATGTGCAGGGTGCCAGTAGATGCACTGGGTGCTCCTCTCGAGCACTCTTCCTCTATTCCTTTTGAAAGAGTCTCTCCCTGAACTTGGGGCTTGTGTTTTCTCAGCTAGGCTGAAAACCAGCAAACCTCGGAGATTCTCCATTCCCTACCTTTCTTGAAGCTGGGCACAAGCATGCATGATGTCACGATTGCTATGTGGGTACTGGGATTTTATCTCTGGTCCTCATGATTAGGCAGCAGGTGTTACTAACCACTGAGTCATTTCTTCAGCCCCTTAACAATATTTTTAAAGATTGGTTGTTTTTATTTTATGTGTATGAATGTTTTGCCTGTGCATATATATGTGTACTACATGCTGGCCTGGTATTGGCAGAAGTTAGAGCAGGGTGTTGAAACCCTGGAAGTGGACTTATAGATAGTTGTGAGGCTCCATGTGGTTTCTGTGAATTAAACCTGGGTTCTCAGTAAGAGCAGTGAATACTCTTAACCACTGAATCAAATCTCTAGCTTTAAATGTGTAGCTAAGGTGGCTTTGAATTCTTGATCCTCCTGCATATTTTGGCATAAATTATCACACTTAGTATTGTGGGTATTTCAGGTGAGTTTTGCAGAAAAGGGACCATATTGTCCTAGGATATTTTATTGCCATTGTTTTATACTAGGGCTGGTTTGTGGAGAGAGAGAATTTTGAGCAGTGAAAGGAAATTTCTAATGACAGAGCTCTTTGGAGAAGCACAGAGAAAACCTCTTTTCTTTATATAAAGTTTTTCTTTTAAACTGCAATTTTAATGTAGTATTTAAAGACTCAAATACCCAGAATCCTGAAGTTGACAAATTTGAGGGTGTTACATACCTGTAGAAATGAGTGGAAAGGTTTTGCCTTCCTGGAAAAGGCTCTTGTTTGAGGCTACAGTTCTCACTGGAATACAGGTGTAGTGTGGCTGTGCGGTTGGTGTTTCTGTTAGAAATACCCTGACCCTGACAGATAGTTCAGCTGGTAAAGTTCATGACCCGAGTTTCTTTCCTAGAATCTACATTTAAAATCCTTGGCATTGTGCTTGTAATTTCTGAACTAAAGAGACAGAGACTGGGAATCCTTGGGGATTCCAAATCAGCTAGACCAGTGAAAGGTACAATAATACAGTCTCAAAACAATGCATCCACAGTGCCAGAAAAATGATACCCAAGGATACTTTCTGACTTTCACATGTATGTGCTCTCCAGGAGGAAGAGGGATCCTTCAGTTTTGCTTAGATGAAGATAAATACAAAAGTAGAAAGAGATAAAAAGCACAGACCAAAGAGAGCATGTTGATAAAACATGCAGCTGGTGCCTCTCCAGTGTATGACCTCTGCCTATGCAAGGGGTCTCTTGTCCAGAATGATGGCAGCCTGCTTGACTGTTTCTGTGAGGTTTTACATTAATTCCTGCTGTCAGAGAAATTGTGTGTGCACTTAGTCTCCTTAGTAAAATGGGGATATTAGTATACATACATTCCCATCTTTCTGTGATAGTACTACGCAGCCTGAAGGTGCTGTTTCTTACTGTCGTGGGGATGTTAGTCCCTAGCTCCACCCACTACAGTCTCCAGTTTTCCCACTATTTTGTTTCACTGTGCTAATTTTAATCCTTTGCTTCCCTAGTCAAGGAGGACCTTCTCAACACCTTCCTCACTCTAACTAGCCTGTGAGCTCTTCCTCATCTCTCTTTCTTCAAGATGCCCCTTGCTTTATTCCATATAATTTCCTGTGTGATTATAATTCTTGAAACAAAGTAACATATGTAAACTCTTCAATGACTGAAACCTTTGAGTCCCAAACTAGATTATCCACCAATTATTTTCCAGTTACTCTTCTCTAGTATTGTGTATATGAATCATATTTTCCAAAATACAGTAAAGGCTTTTGAGTAGAAATAAAACTTTGGCACCTCTTTTTCATAGAGCATAAAAATCAGTATCAGATGTCCATAATGTAATAATGATCACTAGACAAATGTGCCAAACAGAATTACTTCAATGTATATGGTTAAGAGAGAAATCCATTTAGACTATCTTCATGTCTCCTTTTAGATCTGTGGTTCAGAACCTCATTTTATCAGAAGTAAGGACAAAACAACACAGGATGTGTGTAAAGGATCTTATGAAGATCATTTGCTTCTTGAAAATCAAAGGTGATATTTGAAAGATTTGGTTCTATTGTTGGGGGGTATCAAATGTGAGCAAATAAGAAATACAAGAAAAAATGTCAAAGTTGGTTGGAGAGATGGTTCAGCAGGTTATGGGGCTGGCAACCAAGCCTGGTGCTTGCATAATGGTGGAAGAAAATAACTGACTCTTATACATTGTCTTCTAAATTCTACATGTATTCCATGGTATGTACACACACACACACACACACACACACACACACACACACACACAAGCAAATAATATTATAAAACAAATGCAAAAGCAGTAAGTTAAACTGACAGACTTGGGTTTGTAACACTCAATAGTAACAAAGTTTACACTATACCTTTTCTAGAGAGAAGCATAGCTGTAATAGAACTGAAATTTAAAAGGGATCTTTGATCATTATCCCCCCCAACACACACACACATCACTGTCACAACAGTAGAGAAAACTAGATGCTGGGTTCAGAAGTTTCCGCTCATGACCACCTGATTTCTTGGTTTCTTGGCCCATGGTAGGTGGGTTAGCATGCCAACATGTGACATGATGAATTTGCCTACCTCACAGCCTTTAGGAAGCAAAGAAGGTCAAGAGCATCACATATCCTTCAAAGACTTGTTCTTTTTTGAACCCTGTCCTGGAACTCACTCTGTAGATCAGGCTGGCCTCGAACTCACAGATATCTACCTGCCTCTACTTTCAAAGGGCTAAGGCTAAAGGTGTGCGCCACCACCACCTGGCACACCAGATCTCATTACAGATGGTTGTGACCACCATGTGGTTGCTGGGAATTGAACCCAGGACCTCTGGAAAAGCACTCAGTACTCTTAACCTCTGAGCTATCTCTCAAAGACTTGTTCTTAATAACTTCCTCCATCCAGGCCCTACCCTTCACAGCTCTACCTCTCAACATATAATTTACATTGGAAACACATCAGCTTATTATTAAGCCTTCATGATTCACTGACCTTCCAAAAGCTTATTTCTGAATTGTTTTTATTAAAGATATATTTATATTAATTTATTATGTACAATGTTCTGCCTGCATATGTACCTACACACCAGAAGAGGGCACCAGATCTCATTACAGATGGTTGTGAGCCACCATGTGGTTGCTGAAAACTGAACTCAGGACCTCTGGAAGAACAGTCAGTGCTCTTAACCGCTGAGCCATCTCTCCAGTCCCTCTGAATGTTCTTTATAGTTAGGACCAAACTTTCAAAACTGAGCCTTTGGTTACTTAATTAGTTGGCTAATTGATTACTAATTAGTTACTAACTAGTCAGTTACTTAAGTTTGAGACAGGACACTTTATTATATGTCTAAGTGCCTGCCTATGTATACGTATGTCTATGAACTATTTGCATACCTGCAGAAGGAAGCAGACTTTTGATTTCCTGCAACTGGAATTACAGATGTGTGTGTGCCAATATGTGGGTGCTGTGCTAAGAATTGAACCTGGGTCCTCTGGAAGAACAGCTCTTAACCACTGATTTACCTCTCCAGATCCCTTGGTACACTTTATAACTCAAACATTAACCATTGACATGGTGCTTCTTTATCAGGAGGGCCCCTAATACAGTGATAGATATGATGAAATGGTGTTAGTCTATTTATAGGCTGTTTGTTGAACATTTGCTTAACATCTATTGTTTTCAAGTTATGCTTTATTTTAATATGTCTTTCTATTATTTTTTTTTTCTGGTGCTTTTCCTTGGTCATGTAGAAGCCACAATTTTGGTTCATATGATTTTTATTTCTTAGTATAAATGAAAAAACAGGCAGCTCTGGAACCTACCTTGGTCCTTAGACATTTAAGTTTACAAAACTGTTTCTTGTGTGTGATTATCCCTACCTACTGAAGAGAGACTAATTCAGGTGTTCTTTGGCAAGGCCTGTCTTGGGCCCTGTCAGCCTGTTTAATTTCAATTCTGTTGTGTTCATATGCACACCACAGTGACAAAATGAACAAGTACAATTCATTTTTTCTCTTCATTCTTATCTCCCCAACAATCGAGTTAGATTTATGGTGGGCCTTAGTTACTTGTTTATTAAATAATTATTAAGTTTATATCCTGTGTCTAGTCCTGTGCAACTTCTGGTGGGAGCAGATGCTGCCACTGTCATAGTTGTGGCATGGCTAGTCATCTGAATCTTTTGACTCGTGCATAATTATTAGTTTCTTTGAGGTAGATATTTATAGTTTCTAGAGTTAAAGCTCACAGTTAACCCTCTATCATCTATTTTAGAGAAAGGTGTCTGAGAACAAAATCTAAGGACAAACAAGCAGACACACAAACCATCACACAACTCTCTCCTGTGAGATGCAAGAAGGTAATGTTCTTGCTTCTTTAAAAACTCCTTGAATAGAGGTTCCCATAGAGCCAACTGGAGTAGTGGTCCAAAGGTGAAGTGATTGTTAACCTGGGAACTGACAGCTAACAACTGTTAGTCCCTCTTTCCTTTTTGCGGAGCAGGGATTTCATGCAAAGACTTGGTTGTGCATGCCTTACAGGCACACTGCCATTGAGGTTTCTTTGTCACAGAACTGTGCTTGTTTGAGGACTTGCCAATGATCATGAGAGTTAGAAACATACAAAGTTCTGCACTCAGTTTACCTCTCTTGTGATTCAATTACCTTACTTCTACTATTTCCAGTGTTCCCAAAACTAATGACCAAGCCAATAAACTCACCAACAAAAATCCATTCCAACACTCAATATCTAAACTAGTAGCATAATTACATGAAGATAAAAAAGTATTCATAGCCTCATGTGGTGTACTTTCCAATATAATACTAGTTGATCTTATGTTGAGAGTAAATTCCTGACGGGGTAAGTGACACCCCCTACAGTGTGGATTAAAATTAACACATGCATCCATTTTCATCCTGCTGTCCTTGCTGATACATTTGAAAGCAATTTTTAAAGATCACACTACAGGGATAGAAAATTACATATTTTCGGCAAAGTTTTTACTCCTGAGTGCTGTTCAATTCTAGAAAGAACTTCAGAGCCTGTGCTCCTTCTCCATGATGATCTGATAGGTTCTTTACTGACAACTCCAGTGAGAAGATGTGATTAGTTTCTTCCTTTAGTCCTTCTGTTCCTCTTCCTTTTCTCTTCCCTTTTCCCCTTCTTCCTATTGTCATTCTTCCTTTTGTTCTCTATTTCCATCTTTTCTTTTCATTAATTTTCTTTTCAGTTTAAGCTGGCAGGACTAGAAGAAAGGGAGGACTCCCCTTAGGGTACAACTTTCTTTTTGCAGAACACGATAACCTATATAACACTAAAATCTGTAGGGTACAGTGTAAAGAGGTAAGGTCCAGACCAATAAGGAAACAATATTTTTATATTACACAGTGAGCGACATTTCTTCTCTTGAATGAAAGGTTGAACACCCCAAGCTAGGAGTCAATAGTTTAAGGCAGGAAAGGAAAGATGGAGAAGACTCAGGGCTGAGAGGAGGAAAGAAGAAAGTCTCCAGAGGTGCTGGAGGAAGAAAGAATCCCACAAAATCGTCCTCAGTACAGATGTCCTTTGAATCTCAGCACATCGATGCCTAGTATTCAGTTTTATAAGGCTGTCAATTTTAACCTTTCTGTACATCATCTGCTTCTGATAGCCTAAGCCTTCAAAACGTGATTATGTCTATGCAGTGTTCTGGTTAATGGTCCTTTGAGGAAACAAAGGAAGGGAGGAGTGTAGAGGATCAGATGAGTACTCCAAGAGACAAGACAGCAATCCAGGCATTGACATCTGAGTATTAAGAATTAAGTTCAGAAGGAGCATAGTCTGGAACAGGAGATGTCAAGAACTTGTGAAGACCCTCTGAAAGTTTCTAAAACCCCAAGAAAGGCTAACTATATACAATTTGATACATGTCAGAATATTGCAATTACCCTGTTTTGAATTTGAAGAGTGGTTCCAGGAAGGAGGAAGAATAGGGACTTCTAGAACTAGAAGTTAGGATTTAATGAAAGTGGTTGGAACTTGGCATGGATTTCTTGACATTTATTTGAACCATTTCCATTTTGTTTTAGACAACCAAACAAACTGAACTTCGTAGATGCTAGGAAAAGCTCCCTCCAATATTGACTGTCTTAAAATACACAGACTTTGGCCATGAAGTTTTTATTTAACTAAGACTGACTTGCTGATTACATTGGTGATTTGTTTTATCTAAAAACAAACCATCTATGATTAAAGTATGATTATATTTTAAAACCCTTTTTCTTTTTAGTTAGTAAACAATAATTAGAGATATCCATGCGTGCAATTTCAGTGTATGGATATATTGGAGAATGATCAATTCATGTATTTAGCAATCCATAATCTCAAATACTTGTCAGTTTTTATGGTAACAATTGAAATATTTTAGCTATTGAAAGTATATGTGATTATTGATGTTAATCACCTTGCAATTAATAGAATGCCAGAATTTATTCTTTTCCATGTCTAACTATGGTTTTGTATCCAGTGACGACCCCAAACTCTCTCTTCCATGCCTCTTACAAACAGTTTTTGGTTTCTGGACAACTCCACATCATAAAAATAAAGCAATGTCAAATCACATTCCCTCTGTCTAAGCTTGCTAAAGAGCCACTATACTAAGTGGTGAAGATACACAGAGAAAAAGACGGCTGTGGATATATTTAGATGTCTGCTTTCAGAAAAGTAAATACCGATGAATATAGTGAAATAATATCACACATTGTTCAATTTTTACCAGTCTTCCATAATATATATACACATATATGTAATATGTGTATATATATTTCTATGAAATGAATCTCTGTCTTAGTTATTTTTTACTTAGTTATTTGCTGTGAAGAGACACCATGACTATGGCAACTCTTATAGAGAAAACATTTAACTGAGGTGGTAGCTAACAGCTGCAGAGGTTCACTCCTCTATTATCACGATGGAGAACATGGCTGCATGCAGGCAGATATGGTGCTAGCTACATCTTGACCAGAGGGCAGCAGGAAACACACTTACTGTCATACAGAGGGAAGCTCAGAGAGAGCAAGGCTATGCCATTTTGCTCCATTTTTTACAATTATTTATATTGGGTAACTATTATGATTTTTTAAATGGTCTTTCCCTGGTGAGTAAATGTGGACCAACATCAGAAAAGAATTCTATTGGTACAACAACCTTAGATTTAAAATACACAAAATAGGAACTAATGGAACAGATGAATCCATGGTTACAGATGGTGATTTTACTCATTCTCTGTTCAAAGTGTAAGCAGCCAAAATTTGGGAAATACAGGCTACATCATGTTTGGGCAACTCTATTAACCAACTTAGTCTAGCTGGCATTTCAAGACTGTGCTCCATGTTCTTGGGTTGTTTTCAAGGCACACAAACACTCATCTCTTCTCAGTAATTGTCTACTGGGCCATACTGAAGCATATAAAACATGCTCTATTAACAAAACAAAATTAAATTAAAGCTAAAAGTGTTTCTGGAAAATATTTAACTGTTTAGAGTAAGCAACATACTCTTACATCATGAGTAAATGAAGAAAACTGAGGAAGTCAGAAAAATAACATTTTCAGGAAATTGAAGACACATCAAATTTTGTAAAATACACACAAAACAGTGTCAAGGAAGAAAATCTATATTAAAAGAATGATGATTAAATCGGTCCCAACTTTCAATTTTAAAAGGTTCCAAGAAAGGAGAAAATTATACTCCCATTCAAATAAATGGAAAATGAACAAACAAAATCAGTGTAAGCAAAATTTGGTTCTCTGAAAGGACCTATATCTGTCATGCCTTAAACTTGTAAAGATAAAGAAATAGAAATTACAAATTACCAGCATTAGGAATGATAGAAAAAAAGTAATTATAGATCCTATAGATGTTAAAATTAGCCAAAGCAGAAATATAAAATTATACACCCAGAAATCCCTTGCTTTAATCTAGCATGAATGATGCCTCTTTGGATACCAGAAGTCTAAGAGAATTCGTTCTTTTCAGAATAATAAAAATGTGATATGTAGTCCTTCAGGCAGAAAGAAACAGGTATGAATGAAATGTGGGTCTTCTAAAGAGAATGAAGAGAATTGGAAGTGGAAAATATGTGTCCAAAATAAAAATCTAGTAATATTTATCCTTTATAAATATTGTATAGATATTATTCAATGATCTCATAAACAAGTACACCTATGCACTATGAAATGAAAATCTGAAATACAATGGGAGAAGAGAGGCTAATTTGAGATCCCAGTCTTTGCAGAAGAAACACACTGAAACTAAATGCTGATAAGCAGCCAAGCAAAGCAGAAGGCAGAGCATCCCTGGAGGAAAGGCAATGTGTGCAATGCCAGAACAGAAGAGATTTCAGTGTCTCTGGCAAATAAAAGACCTGGTGGGATGGAGATGGATGAGTGTGAGGAAGAGTAATGAGGAGGAGTTTAAATCTGGGAAGATAAGTTTTGAATTGGATCTTCCTTTCAAATGTGTGTTTAGTATAGATTGTACTTGTGTTAAGGTACAGGACTTCATGAGCTAATGAAGGTAAAATACAATGATTGGGCAGGGTCTTAATCCAATGTGACTGGTATCCTTATATAAGAGGGCATGAGGATACAGGAAGGCACAGAGGAAAAGAAGGCAAGACACAGAAAACAGCCATCTTCAGGCCAATAGAGGGACTCTGAGAAGAAATCAGCCCTGCCACGTTATCATCTCTGACTTCAGATTTCAGTTGTAATAAGAAGAAAACAAAACCATCATCACAACAAAATAATAACTTTCAATATTAATGGTCTTAATTTCCCCATTTCCCTATAAAAAGGCACAGATTAATGGATTGGAATATAGAAACAGGGTACGTCTTTTTTCTACATCCAAGAAACACATCTCACTACCAATGACAGATGTAACAGAATGAAGAAAGATATTCTGAGCAAATTTGATTAAATAAGAAGCATGTATAGCTATTTTAATACCTGACAAAATAGACTTCATATCAAAGCTAATCAGAAGAGAGGTGGAAGGACACTACAAACTCCCTAAAGGGAAAGTCCACCAAGAAGTTATAATTCTATATATTTGTGCACAAAACAGAAGGATACTCAATATCATAAAAGAAACACTAGTACAGCTAAAATCACATATTAACCATAACGCAGTTAAAGTGTGCAAACTTTAGTAACACACTCTCACCAATAGACAGGTCAGTCAGGTTAAAACTTAACAAAGAAATGATGCAGTGAAATAATGTCATAAGTCAAATGGACCTAACATACATCTACAGAATATTCCACAAAACACCAAAGAATATGTGTTCTTCTCAACAGCCCATGGAATTTCTCCAAATTGACCACATATTAGGCCAAAAAAGCTCATTGCCTCCTGTCTGAACACCAAGGACTAAAGCTGAGTATCAGCAACAGAAAAAGCAAAAAGTACAGAAATTTGTGGAAGCTGAACAGCTCACTACTGAATCAAAATTGAGGCAACAGAAATTAAAAAGAAAATTGACAATTTTTTTATAAGTGACTGCAAAAGAATATGCAACACACCCAAAACTATGGAATACTATGGAGACAATTCTAAGAGGCAAGGCACAAAGTATCAAAATAATATTAATAATAATCACTTAGAAATCTCTGATGTGGAATTCTCATCTGAATGCTGTGAATATGTTTTATTACTTTTGGTTAATAAAGAATCTGTTTCAGCCAATTGCTTAGCAGAGTAATACCAGGAGGGAAATCTGAGCAGAGATAATGAAAAAGAGTAGGTGGAGTCAAGGAGATGACGTGTAACTGCCGAGGGAGAAGGACCGGAAACTTTTGCAGTAAGCCAAAGCATCGTGGACATACACAGATTAACAGAAATGGGTTAATTCAAGATGTAAGAGCTAGTTAGAAACATGCCTGAGTCACTGGCTGGACAGTGTTGTAATTAATATAGTTTCTGTGAGATTATTCAGGTCTGGGCAGTCGGAAAATAAAAAAGCAGTCTCTGCCTCCAAATCTCATTACTAACAACAATATACTTGAAAGCTCTAGAAAGACTAGAATAACATCATCCAAGAAATATGACAGGAGTAAATAAACTCAGGACTGAATTTTATAAAATACAAACAACAAAAACAATATCATCACTGCAACAGAGATAGATACAATTTTAGCCAAATTAACCTAATGAATGATAAAAAGATCCAAATTAATAAGATAAGAGTTGAAAAAGGAAACATTATGACAGATATAAATAAGGTTATTTAGAGAATCATAAGGATATACTTTTAAAAATCTGTATTTAACTTAGCTGGAAAACCTAGAAGAAATGAATATATTTCTTATATACAACCTACTGAAATTAAGTCAAGATGACATAAACAATTTAAGCAAACCCAAAATCTCTAGTAAAATAGAAGCAAAAATTAAAAATCTCTCAACCAAATATATTCAGGGCTAGATGGATGCATTGAAGAATTCTGCCAGACCTTCAAAGGAGAACTATCAACAATACTCCTCAATTTATTCCACAAAATACAAGCTGAAGGGAAATTTCAAAATTCATTTTAATGAAATCACCAAAACCACACAAAGACTCAACCAAAAAGAAAATTATATACCAATAGCCAATATGTGAATTAATATATGTAATTCACAATATAAACAGATTGAAAGACAAATGTAGCATTATCATCTCATTAAATATAGATATGTCCTCTGACAAAACTCCAACAACCCTTTACAATAAAAGTTTCAAAAGAAATTAGAGATGCAAGGTCATATCTCCATTTAAGAAGATTTACAACAAGCCCACAGTCAGCATCATCCTTAATGGGGAGAAATTAGAAGAATTTCCAGTAAAATTAGGAACTTTCTCCATAACTGTTCAAGATAGTACTTGAACCTTTGGCTAGAATAATAAGACCACCAAAAGAGGCAAAGAGGATAAAAATATGAAAGGAAGAAGTCCAAGTATCCTTATTTGCAGATAATACGATTTTTATAAACAAAAGAGCCAAAAGATGACATCAGGAAATTTCTACAGGTGATAAACAAACACTTTCAGAAAAATAACATGATACAAAACCAACCACACAAAATGAATAGCCTTCCAATACAGAAATAGTAAGTATGCTAAGAAAGAAATCAATGAAACCATAACTTTAAATAGTATCTCTTTAAAACTATCTTAAATAACTGCAACCAAATAAGTGAAAGACTGTATGACCTTTAAGATACTGAAGAAAGAAATTCACGAACATTTAGAGATGGAATGATCTATCCTTCTCATGGATCAATAGAGTTAATATTATGGTAATGATTGTTCTTCCAACAGCAATTCAGATTCAGTGCAATTCTCATAAAAATTCCAACATAATCCTTATCAGAAATTGAAAAAATAATCTTACACTTCATACACAATCATCTCAAGAGAGCTAAAACAATCCTGATTCATAAAAGGACAACTGGTATTATCACCATTCCAGATTTCAAGCTGTATTACAGAGCTACAATAGTAAAAAGCACATGATATTGAGATTAAAACAAACATGTTGATCAATGCAATATAACTGAAGAATTTGATATAACTCCAAAAAAACCCATGAATCATGATTTTTAATTTTTTTTAACAAAAGAACACTGGAGAAAGAATCTTCAACAAATGTTTTTGGTCAAGCTAACTAGCTGCATGTAGAAGAATGAAAGTAGATATGTTTATGTAACTCTGTACAAAAATAAACTCCAGAGGAATCAAAGACCTCAACATAAGACCAGATACCCTGAATCTGACAGAAGAAAAATTAGGCAATTCATGTAAACTTATTGACACAGGAATGGACCTTCTGAACAGGTCCCTGATAGCACAGGCATTAAGACCAGCAGTTACTAAACGGGACTGTATGACAAAGGACACCATCTTTTAAGCAAAGTGGTAGCCTAAAAATAGAAGAATAAAATTTTTACCAATTATACATTTGACAGGTGGTTAATATCTAAAGTATAAAAATAACTTAAAACCAAGACAACCAAGAACTCAATTTTAAAATAGGGTATAAAACAAAGCAGAAAGTTCTCAAAAGATGAAACTCCTGTGCCTGGGAAAAACTTAAAACTATATTAAATGCCTTTAGCACTCAAGGAAATGTAAGTTAAAACCACTTTGAAATTTCCTCTTAGCCACATGCTCAAGATCAATAAAACAAGTGATAGCAGATGATGACAAAGTTGTAGGGAGTGGGGAATATTTATTGTTTTTGAGAGTAAAAATTGGTACAACTACTATTGAAATCATCATGAAGGTTTCTTTAAAAGTTAAAATTAGTTGGACCACAAGATACAGTTATACCACTTTTGAACATATACGCAAAAGATTGTACATCTTACTATGGACATACTTGCTTATTCATGTTCATAGCTGACCTATTCATAAGAACCTACATGTCCATCAACTAACCAGTCTTTAGTAAAAATGTGGTACATTTATAGAATGGAATAATACTCAGTTGACAAGAAAAATTAAGTTATGATATTTGTATACAAGTGGATGAAAGTAAAAACACAGTCATTCTTTATGAGATAACTGTGACCAAAAAGACAATGCTTCAAGTTTTGTCTCATATGCGAGTATTTGCTTTCTAGCTTCATACATGTGTATTTCATTTAGAATCACTACAGAGGTTAGCTTGTTAGTAAGGAACCAGGGAAGGGGGAGGGGATCTTCTAAGAAACGGAACATAGAATCTAGTGTTAACATATATAGATGGGAAACCAGAATAGGAGGATTAAATGGGTTTGAGAGGGTGAGGTAAATAAAGGGAGATATTGAAGAGGCAACTAAAAACCTTTTGAAAAGTTATATGGAAATCTTATTGTAGCAGCTTTCTAAACTATATACATATATGAACAGAATTTAACTGGAGTTATATAAGTGATACAATGCCCCAGCTAGATATTTTATGCTACCAAGAAAAACCCCTCAGTACAAGTAATGGATATCTTGTTGAAGTGTTGACAAAGAAGGGGCCACTGAATCCCCCAAATACTATTGCCAATGATATTAGTTTCCCTCTACAACATGGCAGACACCTTTGCTGAAAACACTAATGTCATGTAACATGTAACATGAAATGAAATCAATGCCTTACTGACTAGTGTTCATGTTTTTGGAGGGTATTATGTATACTACTCAAGGAGAAAATGTCAATATTATCAATATCACCCAAATTTGAATCTGTAACCCACAAGAATATCTGCCTGCAAGATACACTGATGCAATACTGTCATAAGAGTTAAAGGAGTAGCCAACCACTTATTTAAAAAATGGATTTATGGTCAACTTGATGGGATGGAACCCATACTTAACAGTGCTAAAGTGGCCAAGAACCTGTGGCAAGATATGTCATGGCTCCTAAGAAAAACATACTAATCTTATTCTGCTAAACTAACTGCTAAAATGACTCCTAATAATATATTGCTGTACTCACATATCAATGCTTTCTACAGTCAACAGAAAGCTTCTCCTTGGAGGAGATGGTAATTAACACAGAGACCCACAAATAGGCAGGCATATTTAACAGCCAGAGGATATTGGTCTATAATTTTCTTTTTTCTCAGCTTTTATACACTTTTGGTATCAGAACAATAATGGTTTCATTTTAAAAAGTTTTAAAATCTAAGAATAGAAATAGAGAAAGCAGAAACCAAGGTCAAAGGCACAAAAAAATTTCAACAAAACCATAGAACAAAATTTCTTTAACCTAAAGAAGATTTCTATCAAGGTACAAGAAGCATTCAGAACACCAAATAGACTCAACTAGAAAAGAGATTTTTCTTGGCACAAAATAACAATAACACTAAATATTCAAAACAGAGAAAGAGTATTAAAAGCTGCAAGGAAAAAAGACCAAGTAAAATCAACAACAGTGTTAGAAGCATGGCACGTGACATCTCAGTAGAGACTCTAAAAACCAGATGGGCCTGGATAGAGCTTCTACAAACTCTAGGGTTCACAGATGGCAGGCAAGACTACTATATTCTTGAAAATGTCCAATCACAATTTAGATAAAAAGATATTCCAAGAAAAAAATAAAATTTAATCAATGTCTATCCACAAATCCAGCTCCACAGAAGGCAAGAGGAGACATCTTCAACCTGAAAAATAAACCACACCCAAGAAAGCACAAGGACTAAATAATCTCAGATCAGCAAATCAAAAGAGAGAAAACATACACATACATACCACACCACCACCAACCCAACACCAAAATAACAGGATTCAACTTGTTCATTTATAACACTCCACCTCAGTGATTGCAGATCATCAATAAAAAGACACAGACTAACAGAATAGATGTGAAAGCAGAATCTATCCTTCTGCTGCATGCAAGAAATATATCTTAACATCAAGGATAGATTATCACCTCAGAATAAAGGATGGAAAAAGATATTCCAAGCAAATGGACCTATGATGCAAGCTGGTGTATTCATTTTAATATTTAACAAAATAGATTTCAACCCAAAGCTAATCAAAAGAATAGGAATGGACACTATATATTCATCAAAGAAATGAGTATACAGTGTATATACTATACACACACACACACACACACACACACACACACACACACACACTCCACAAAGGAAAATCCATCAAGAAGACATTTCAATACTTAATATCTGTTCACCAAACACAAGGGCACCCAAGTTCAGAGAAGAAACTTCTACAGCTTAAATTACTATTGACACTTACACACTGGTAGTGGGAGACTTCAATACGTGACTCTTTCCAAAAGACAGGCCATCCAGACAAAATATAAACAGAGAAATGCTGAAGCTAACTAGTGTCATAAATCAAATGTACCTAACAGGTATTTAGAGAGCATTTCACACAAACACAAAAGAATATACCTTCTTCTTAGTACCTCATGAAACTTTCTCCAAAATTGTTTACAAACTTGATCGCAAAGCAAATCTTAATAGATACAAGTAAATGAAAATAACACCTTAATCCTATCTGACCACCACAGATTAAAGTTGGATATCAACAATAACAGAAACAACAGAAAGCTTAGAAATTCATGTTTAATCACAATTTAGATGGAGGGAAAAAAAAGATACTCCATGAAATGAACAACTCACTACTAAATGAAAAATTGTTCAAGACAGAAATTAAGAAAAGAATTAAAGACTTCCTAGAATTGAAAGAAAATAAACATATAACATACTCAAACTTACGGGACACAATGAAAGCATTTCTAAGAGGGAAGTTCATAGCACTAGGTGTCTACATAAAAAATTGAGATTGTATATTAGTAACTTAACAGCACATATGAAAACTCTACAACAAAAAGAATAAATCATACCCAAAGTGGATAGACAGCAAGAAATAATCAAATTCAGGGGTGAAATAAATAAAATAGAAA
>JAQHUG010000233.1:841415-893533 GCA_028555095.1 Dicrostonyx torquatus | reverse complement strand
TGCATATTTATATTTTCAGCTGATATTTCATTTTAAATAATATTGCTTTTACCTTTGTTAACTTACTAATAAAACTTGCCAAAACATAACTTTTAACTTCATTTTTGAGAATTTTATGAGTACTATGTTTACATATTTTTCTCTCCCTACTTTCCAGTCCAACTCTTCCATGTTTCCCCATTCCTTCTCAAATACACAACCTTATCTACTTTAGTTTTAATTGTTATATAGATACATACATGCATGCACACCTATATTTATGTATAGGCATACAAAACTTATTTAATCTATGTACTGTTGCTCATATGTACATGCATTTGGGGTTAACCATATGGGACTTGAAAACCTATCAATAGGCTTGTCCCTACAAAAGCTGATTTGTTTTCTTTCATGAGCAGTTAATTTCCTGTAGTTCTTCTTTGAAGGGTGGGATTTGTGAAATATCCCCATCCACACTGGCATGTCAAATGATGCAATCTTCATCTAGGTTTTATTTATGAAAAACACAATGTTAAGAATTCATGGGTGCAGCGTCACTTTCACATCTAGAATATGCCATCTAACAGCAGGCAATTACTCATCTTGTTTGAACCATATTTCTGATCCTTTTCCCTTGAAATTTCCTGAACCTGGGTTGCAGGAGTTTCACTGTAGATGTACCATGGTCACTTATTCTCTGTGTTTTGACCAATTATTGGTGTCAATAATAGTCTCTATCTATTACAAAATAAACTACCCTGAAAAGAGTTACACTTATCTGTGGGTATAATGGTAAATATTAAGAATGCATTTAGAGATTACAGTTTGAGAAAGATGCAGTCATGTGTTCTCCTTTAGGGTCTATGACCTCTCTAGCTATGGGTAGTTAGTTGGGTTCACCAGGTATGAATTAGTTCTTACTGAATGAGACTTAAGTCCAATTAGATGGCCGTTGGTTACCCCCAAGATAATAATGTCAATATTACATCACTGGGGATATTTTGCCAAGCTGACTATTGATGCTTTTTACCCTTTGCAGCCCCTTTGCAGCTTGCAAAGCATCTTCAATTACTATGGGAGCATGTTTTCAGAGAGGAGGTTTTCACGTCAGTTACAGCTAAAGTCCTTCAAGTGCTGTGTCTGGAAAATGCAGTGTCTTCAGCAAAAGAGTCTCCTTCAAATTCTTGGAGGAAACCAAGGACATTAGCAATAATCTACATTGTTTTGGTTGTGTCTTCAATACCCTAGACCAACAACTTGAAGGAAGGTTTCCCATGCCTCATATTGACATTTTTGTGAGATAACCTATGGATCATAGGGGACATTATCATCTGGTGTGACATAATTCAATTTATCACATTTTTATTGTTTATTAATCATTTGAAAGACACAAGTTTTTTTTTCCATTTCGTAGCTATTGTGGAGTGAATCTCTATGAAACAGCAATGAACATGGCTGAGTAATGTCACTGTAGAAGGATATAAAGTCCTTTGGGTATTTTCCAAAGAGTTGTATGTCTGGGTAATATGGTATATCTAATTTTGGTTATTGAGAATTTTCCACACTGATGTCCAGAGTGGCCTGCACAGTCTGCAATTCCACAAACAGGGACTGAGGATTCCCTCCCCAACATGTTCAACAGCATTTATCATCAGTTGTTTCCTTGGTCTTAATCATTCTGCCGGGGGTAGTGAGAAATCTCAAAGTAATATTACCTTGAATTTCCATGACTCTTAAGGATACTGAACACGTTTTGAGATATTTCTTAGTAATTTTGTTTATACATGGCTCTAATTTTAAATGAAGTCATTGTTTTCCTTAACCCTTTGGTTTTTTGAGTTCTTTGCATATCCTGGATATTAATCCTCAGATGAATGTATAGCTGATAACGGTTCTCTCCCACTCCGAAGACTTGCTCTTCACTGGATCACTTCCTTGCTGCACAGGAGTTTGTTAGTTTTATTAGGCCTCATTTATCAATTGTTGACCTTAACAACATGAACAAATTGAGTACTATTTAGAAAGTCCTTTCTTGCATCCATGTCTTTCAGGGTACTGTATGTTTTCTTTTGGCAGTTTGAACATTTTTTGTCTTCACAATGAAGTTTTTGATTCATTTTGAGTTGATTTTTGAACAGGGTAACATATATAGATATAGTTTTAATTCTTCCACATGTGGACATACAGTTTTCCCAGCACCATTTCTTAAATATGCCATCTTGGCATTTTTGTCAAGTATCAGATGTCTGTAGCTTTGTGCACTCATGTTTGGGTCTTCTCTTGTATCCCCTTGGTCCACATGTCCGTTTTTGTGCCAATGCCTTGTTATTTATAGGAACAAAGTTCCCTAGGATATCTTGAAATTTGACACAGTAACCCCTCCAGCAATGCATTTTTTTCTTAAGTTTGCTTTGAGTATTCAGGGTTTTTGTGGTTCTATATAAATTTTAGGATTTTTTTTCTGTTTCTGTAGAGAATATCATGGTGATTTTAATTGGTATTTCCTTAACTTTTTACATTGCTTTTGGTAGGATGATTGTTTGGACAATACTAATTCTATCAAATCATGAACATGGGAGGTATTTCCATCATTTAATGCCTTTTTAAATCTTTCTTCAGATATTCAGTATTCAGTGTAGAAGTCTTTCATCTTCTTGGTTATGTTTATTACTATAAATTTTTAATTTTGTTGAGGTTATTATGAATGGAAGTGTTTCCATGATCTCAATCTCAACCTGTCTGCTATTACCATATAGAAAGGCTACTGGTTTTTTGTAAGTTAATTTTTTATTCTTCTTCTTTGCTGATAATGTTGATCATTTCTAGAAGTGAATGGAGTTAGGGGATCACAATTAAATAATATACTAGCGTTTCCTTCTCTTGTCTTGTTGCTTTAGCTAGTACACAAAACCCAGTATTGAAAAGGAGACAGTGGGGCTGGAGAGATGGTTCTGTGATTAAGAACACTGACAGATCTTCCAGAGGACTCAGGTTCAATTCCCAGCACCCACATGGCAGCTCTCAACTGTCTGTAACTCCAGTTCTAGGGATTTGACATCCTCACACGGGTATACCACCTGGAAATCACCAATGCACCGAATATAAATTAAAACAAAGTAAATAAGAAAGGAGTATAGTTGACAGTCCTGTCTCATTTTGGATTTTAATGGTTTTGTTTTGAGTTTCTCTCCATTTATGATGATGCTGGCTATAGGCTTGTCTTGTATATAGACTCTATAGTGCTGAGCATTTATCTTCCTATCCTACTTTATCTAGGGTTTATTTTAATAAAGACATTTTGAATTTTGTCAAAAATCTTTTCTGCATCTATTAAGATGATTGTGTAACTTTTGCTTTTAGTTCTACTTAGATGACTTATTACATTTATAGACGTTTGTATGCTGAACCATTCCTGAATCTCAGATAAAAGCAACTTATTCATGGTGGATGATCTTTTTGATATATATCAGTATTCAGTTTACCAGTACTTTTTTGAGGAATTTTTTATTCATGTTCACAGGGAATATTGGCCTAAGTTTTCTCTTGTTTGTGGTTTTGAATCGTTTCAGTATTAGAGTAATATTGGGTAATGTTGGCCCTGTAGAAAGACTTTGCTTCTCTCTCTCTCTTTAAAACTATTTGAGAAGTATTGGTTGCTGTTTTTTGAAAATCTGGTAGAATGTTCCTGGGAATCAGTCTGGCCCTGGGCTGCTTTGGCTGGAAGGGTTTTTATTACTTATTATACCTCCTTACTTGTTAAGGTTCTTTTTAAGTTATTGATCTCTTCTGGGCTAACAGTGGAGGTTCAGCTGAACCTAGAAATTTGTCCATTTCTTTTAAGTTTTCTAATGAGGTGGAGTACAGGTTTCTCAAATATTCTGTAATTTTCTGAATTTCTGTGGCGTGTGTTGCAATTGGTTTTTCCTGTTCATTGATTTTGTTCCTGTCCCCTAACCTTTACTTTCTAGACTATCTCCTTTCTTTGACTTTCATTTAGTTTACTCTCTTCTTTTCTTTTCGAGCTTTAAAAATTTTCAGTTTAATGCCTAGCTTATATTTTTCAAATAAAAATAAATTTCTTATAATTATTATAAAAGAAAGCTTAGTGGATTAAAGCAACAACGCCCCTGTTCCTGTGGCCAGGAGTCTGGACTTGGCTTGGTGGGTTCCTCAGGCTTTATTGAAGCTTTAGAGACATTGCTGTCAAAGTACCAGCCGGACTGCAGACATGCCGAGTCTCGACCAGAAGGAGCTGCCTCCATGTTCATTCCTGTGACTGTGTGTAGACTTCATTCAGTTTTGGTATTGCTGAGTTGAAGTTCGTTTCTGACTCTTGGTTGAAGTCTACCTTCCTATTCTTACCACTGGATAGCTTTTGTTGGGTAACTTCAATTGAAAACCCAAGAAAGCATTGCTTAAGACAGTGTTAAAAGACAATATTTCAGCCTGTTTACATTCCTTAGGATCATGCAAGGACTCTAATACCAAGCGGTGGAAATTGTGAGACAATATTCATGACTATAAAGTTAAACCTCTAAGAAATACATCAACTATATTTACACCTTGATCACAGTTGATAATCTCATTGCTAACTCCAAATATTTTTTAATTTCTATATAATGTTATTAATGAATAATTTGATAAGCATTTGAAAAACCCAATATATTTATTTTCACTGTCATTTTTGATGCGTATTTTCAATACTCCTTACATTTTTTCCCTTCCTTGCTGTCTATGACTATGCTATCCCTTATCTATTCTCCTTTTCTGTCTCCTAGTTCAGAACTCATAGGCTATTTATTAGCAGCTACCCATAGAAATTTAACATGCATTCTTGATTTCAAGATATTATCAATAGTTCTGTACTTCTGCCAGGTAATAAAGGGCTTTAAAGTTTTCAACAGTATCTCCACCTTAGTTTATAAATTACTGTATTTTGGAGTTTACTTTCATCTTCTTTTCATCTTTGGTCTTTTGATAGTAATATTTTACTTCTTCTGATTCTCTGCTTATTTATATAGCTCTAATATCAAATTAATTTCATTTTAGATATGTTAAAGGCATTATTGTTTTGCTGTTTTGTTTGCTATTTGTTCTTGAGTCTTTCAGATATGGTCAATATTCTTCCCAAAGAACACCTTTTGGTAGCAATAGTTCACAGATGTTGGCCAGGTGTGCTATTTTGCTGTGTTCCATGTTTCTTAAGTCTTTGAATATTTCTACCCCTCCATCTCTTTAAGTAAAGGCTTGCCCTTACACTCACCCATTCTCTTTTCACTTTATCTTCTAAAGTCTGCAACAACTTAGTCATTCAACAAATTTTAGTTTTAGTTCCAATTTTAATTCTTAGAAGATTTGATTTTAATTAATTGATTAATGAATTGTAGTATTATCTTGCCATTACTAGCCTGGAACTCCCTGTGTGACCAGGCTGACCTCGAACTCATAGAGATTTACCTACCTTTGTTTCCTGAGTGCTGAGATTAAAAGCATGTACCATTACACTGGCTTTAATTAATTTCTTTGAAACAGTTTTTTAATTCAACAATCTTCTTTATGATTTAGCAATTTGTTTAATTTGCTTAAGTATGATGTTTGTTTTATATAATTTTAATTTAGAGAATATGAGGATTTAATTTCCTGTTTATGATTTTTCATGAATTGTCTGTTGCTGAACTTTTTGGTTACACATTTTTAACTAAATGCACATTAAAAGTAATTTTAAATAACTTAACCTATGACGATTTTAATAGCCGAACTGTGATTATTTTGCATTTAATCATGTCAGGTGCCCATTGCAAGTCATGAATCTTGGACCAATTTTCATCAAACTGTAGCTTTCATCATAATGTAAACAAAGAAATTTTAGAGTTTAGTTAAAAGGGGCATGAGTTGTCCCAGGAACTGGTCCTGATTCACAGTTATTGCCTAGAGAGCTCATTTCCTGGGTTCTTGGACATCCAAATCCCAGGCCATCTTCATTCCCAGATTCAAAAACATTACCAGTGTTTTTGCATGAACCTGGGGGCTAACTTTCCATTTTCTTTTTCTTTTTTTTTTCTGTTTCCCAAACATCCCGTTTTCTTACCAAGCAGACTAAATTTATGTTTAAAACATTCTGTTAAGCGTTCCTACAGTTTATGTGGCTTTTCTTCAGTAGGGAACCAACTATCAGACTCATCAACACAATGTGAGAGCTGCAGTTTTCTGACCAGTGCTTCCCTTGTAGGAGAAGAAATACTTAAACATTTGTTTGCATGGGGACTCCCACATTTCCTGAATTCTCATACCTAAATTCTGAATACTGGCACTAATGTGGCTTCATTATCCACAAATCCTATAGGACCAGGGTGCTTCCATAAACAATACCATGGCGGTGATAGAGAATTGACTCCTGAACACAGACCCATAGCCGAGCCAAGTTGAAGTGTAGAAAAAAATCACCCGGAGTAAAAGGACCAGTGGATTCAAAAGGTCACTCAGTGTTGAATGTGATCACAGAGAAAGAGGCTTCAAACAAAGTACATTTATAATATGAAACAAAACCACTCACAAAGAAAAAAAAATGTAAGGTTCCCACAAATGGAAGTCATTTCAAGATAATGGCATTGTTTCTGATTGTTAAATAAATGAATGTAGAATTAATAGAAATTTTACATTTCATTTTGTGAACTGCTTAACACTTATTCAGAAATAAAATAGAGCACAATTACTTTCATGTCAACATAAGGCAAAATAGTATTCAAAAGAAATAGAAACGTAAAAGATCTAAGTGTAAAATAAAGAAATCAGAACAAATCTCTGATATTAAAATGTGAATTGGGAATATCAGAGTAAACATTTTTTATTTTTTTCTCACTTCAAAAAACAGATATATTTTCTAGCTTTGACCTTTCAAATGACATATTCCAAGTGGTTCTAAATATCATTCTCCTCCAAAAAGAGCATAGGAGTATTATAGGAAAAGAACAGGGAGGTTCTGGAATATAGTATTATTGCAAAACTCAAAGCAATTCTGGGAGATGAGTGGGGTTATGTCAAGGCACACAGCCAGGCCATGGACTTCCTCAGCAAAGCATGTGGTATGATCAGAGGTGAGACGACCTGGGCAATTGCTCAGACACTGAAAATAGGAAATTATGGCTGATTAGTGATATAAGAAGAGAGTAACAACAAACCATGGCACTAGAGATTGCTGAAGTGTGACCTAACTTCTCTGAAAACTGATGATGAAAGACAAAGGACTAAGCATACATCACCTTGGCAGCGTTAACTACTTAGAAAGAACCAATGTTCTCAGTGAATGAGTTTTTCTGTATACACCCGATAGTCTATACAGAAGGACTGTAAAAGCATCACCACCCACAACTCCTGGGAACTAACTACTGCAGGTGGCAGTCATCAAAACCTTTGGATGAAAATGCCTACAATGTAGAAATGAGCTGGTAGAACGTGAGTCCGTCACCTTCACAGCTACAGGGTCCTCTAAAGTAAGGGAGGGTGAAGCAGCAGCTTCTTGGATGAAACTTGATCATGACCTTCAGCAAGCTGTAGTGTTAGCTCTGGCTCCACAGTAATTACAAATGACAAGGAGACAATAGCAAGAGAAACAGGGAAATTTAAAAACATGAAATGGACCCAGTCTCTTCAACATTTTAGCAGAAAAATTTAATGAAGAGAGAATCTTTTATATTGAGACTTTTATAAGAAACTCGATACATATGAAAATACAAGAACCTTATTTGAATTTTAGTTAATCAAACCAATACTAGAAAAGCATTTTTGGAAGTATATCAATTTGCAAGTTTGAATACAAACCAAATACATTAAATATTAAGATTATCAAATAATTTATGATATTGAGAAATATGATTAACTTTGTAATAGGGGTCATGAAAGAAAATGTTGGTTAGCTATTGAAATTTACCTTGAGATGTTTAGGGGTGACACAAATGCAGGGAGTGCTTTAGAATCTGGCTAAGAACTCAGAAGGCATAATTATGATTGGGTGTAAGTCCATTGCATCACAAATTAGAATGGCTTGAGTGTGGAACCTCACCTGAAGAACTTTGATGAACTTTGAAATATGATGTGATTGCCTTGGTTGATGCAGGAACCCCCACCCCAATGGTGCATAGCATCCGGAACAAAAAGGGTATGGCACAAGGTATATCATTCTCTTTGCTTCCTTGACCTCCTGTTGGGCACTTAGTTGACTTGCCCTGCAGCTGATACTGAGGATCCCTTTGTGGATATCAGGATCAGACTAAGGACCAGAGGTTTTCCACGAACATTCCGAGACTTCTGTATTGATTGCAGCTGCTAAGGCACCAACCAGGCTTGTCGACTAGCAACTACTGGACTCTCAATCTCTTGGTTTCATTCAGCTATTGTTGATATTTTAAGTGTGTGTGTTTTCCTCTGGCTCTTAATTTTTCTGCCCACTCTTTGGCAGTCTTGCCTGAGCCTTGGGTGCAGGAGTTGTGCTGTATATGTGTTGACAGATGTTTCTGTCCTGCCTGGTCCCACAGCTGTTCTGTCCCAAAGAAACACAGAGGTCTACATTAATCATATACTATTTGGCCTATTGGCTCAGACTTCTTATTAACTCTTACATCTTACATTAACCCATAATTCTTGTCTGTGTCAGCCACGTGGCTTGGTCTCTTTTATCAGCAAGGCATTCTCATCTTGCTTCCTCTGAGTCTGGGTTACAACTGCAGACTGACTCTTTCCTCTTCCCAGAATTCTCCTGTTCTGGTTGCACCACCTATACTTTCTGCCTGGTCACCCTGCCTATACTTGCTGTCTAGTTACTGGCCAATCAGCATTTTATTAAAGTGATTCAAGTGACAAATCTTTACAGAGCAGAAGACCATTGTACCACAGCATATATGTATCAATTTTGGTTAAGCACCAGATGATCATTTGGTCTTTGCATTCTGATCAATTGTGGTTTTCTGTAACAGTCTCCACCTATTGCAAAGAGAAGGTTCTGTGTTTAGGGGTGAGAAACATACTTATCTGTGGGGTATAAGGATAAATAATTAGGATGTAGTTAGGAATTATGCTGCTTTAGCAAACTGGTGGTTGAGGGTTCTCCTCCAAGATCCATGACCGAACTATCTCTAGGTTGTCCAATTAGAGAGATGCTGGTTACTATGAAAGTATGTGGGTCACTATTACACATTTAAGTTTGTCATGTCATGCTGGTTGTTGTGGTTCATAGGAATCATAGCTGGATGGGATTCCTGGTTGCCTCTCTGCCTTGGAAGCCTTCATGAAGACTTATGAGCCCATGGAAACTAGTCCTCAGGAGAAGGCTTTTAAGCCAGATTTAGCTTGGATCTTCCGGATCTTGTGTCATTAGTTCATCGTGTCTCCAGGCTTACCTTCAACCTCTTGGAGGCAACCAAGGGCAACAGCAATAGCCTCTAATATTTCAGAAGTCTCTTGGACAACACCAACCAACAACTCAAATAGAGAATTCTTATTCTTATGCCTGATGCTGTAGTTTTTGTTAGTCTGTGGATTTTGGAGATCATTGTCAGATCAGATAAGAAAATTTCTTTTAAATTACATATGTGTATGTATGTATAATATGTATATACATATACATATATAAGTATTTTATTTATATAGTTAATAATATGAATTGTATTGTCTTTTTCAGATATCCTTATTCTTCTTTTACCCTCTTCCCACTCTCTCTTTCTGTGTTGATCTCTCTTTCCCCTCCCAATTAACATCTAGTATTGGTTAATTTTCTATTGTTGTAATAAAACAGCATGACCAAGACAACTTATGAAAGGAGAGGTATATGTTGACTTCACCATCCCAGAGGAATAAGAGTTCTTCTCCATGATTTGAGGTGAGCAAGGCAACAGGCAGGCTTGATGACTGCAACAGCATCTGGGAGACCACACCTGAAACAGAAAACAGTAAGAGGAGAGAGCCAACTTCAAGCAAGAACAGTCTTTTGAAACCTCAAAGCCCACACTCAGTGAAAAACTTCTTCCAGCAAGTATGTACCTCCTACCCACCCACCCCCAACAACCACCACCCTTGAGCCCAAGTATTCAAATGCTCAGACTAAATTTGACTTACCATTCAAATCATCATATCTACATCCCACTTTCCCCATTTTCCTTTCATATTTCTTTTACTTTATATTTCTAAAGATTTTTTTTCTTATAGTAACAAAAGAGAGCAACGTATCTCCTTGTAAAGTCGACAAATATCAAGAATAAGGACTAAAGCCTAAGTGGTGAAGCATTTGAAAGAGATCACTTATTTAATATTTCAGAGAGCTTTTCCTCTGAGATATTAAGTGGCAGGAAATTGTGGAGAAATAGAAATAAATTTGAAGAAAATCTAAGTAATCCCCCAATGCTTTACCCAATCAGGAGATGTTGTTTTACTGTTGAGACAACGGAAATGCATACTTTTAAGTGTGCATCAACTGTCAAATTGTAATAGCTTGAAACTTTAATGTGTAAGTAAAAGTCTATCTTAATTAAAGATTAATCAAATTCAGCAATGTACAAATGCAGAATCTGTGTTACTTAAGAACTCATGAATAGCATGGCAGTAGCTAACCATAGAGTCATCGTGAACTCTTGTGGTAATATGCTTTTTATAAAACATGACATAATTGTTAAAGTGAATGACAGCACTGCAATGTTTTCCCATATATTCCTATTTGCATTCATAGAATTATCATAAGTGCTAATCTGCACATTTCTTTGAAGGTTTATTTGGCTAAGATGTGATTCCCCGTGAGTCTGTAAGGTGGTTAGGGCCCATGTGTGCTCTGTGCTTAATTTTCACCACACTATACATTCAAAATTTAACCAAGTACTTAGTCTGTTATAGGCATGAAAACATTTTAATAATGAAATAATATTTGAAATTATCTGTTGAAGTAAGTCTCTCAAAGATGACATAATAATTAGGATTAGAAAACTGTACCATCTTTAAAATATTTTTAAAAGTTTTGGCAGTTTATGATTTATACAATGTATTGTGACTTGTTCCCGTTACCTTCTCTTATCCCTATCGCTTTTGCTTATTTCCTTCCTCCTGCCAACTTCTCTTTCTATTACATTCATGCATGTGTGTGTATGCAGATCTGTGTAGGCAGTCAAGCTGCTGTGCCCTTATGATCACAGTTACTGTGTCTTCATTAGTGTGTAAATACTTAGGACTGGAGAGCCTTCATCATGCTCTAAGTTTATAGTTAACGCTTTAAAACTTCCCATCTGCTTTTTACAAAGTGGACGTAGCTTCCTGTATTTTCTCTGTGAAGGAGGAGAGTTTAATTTTCCTAGACTCTTGCCAGCAGTTGATATGGACAGTCATTTTAATTTTAGCCATGAAAATAGAGTATACAAGTAGTTGTGGATGTACGTTCCCCAAATCTATCACACATTGAAAACTTTATACATTCTAAGGACATTTAATCCACCTAATCAGTAATCTACATGACATGCTGTAGATTGTGCTGACTGGGTGCTGTGGTTCTGTGATGCTGTCCAGTGTCATGAAAAAGGGTAGCACTGCATATTGCTATCCCAAGAAAAGATCAGCGTTCAATTTGAGGTGTAGTTCTCCTAAATGTGTATCAGTACCATCAATTTAAAAATTGCAAGCAGAATAATTACTAAGTCAAGAAACATCTTTACTTGTCTTTTTTTGTGCCAATTAGTGCTTCCCTGATGAATAATGGACAACTTTCCATGTGTCTATTTACTGACTGAAGATTTTCCTTAGTAGAGATTCTCTTCAAATCTTTTACCCTTTTTATTATTGATTTTACCTTTTACTTTTGAGAGTGGTCTTATCTTGTGGACACAAACCCTTCATCAGATATATAACATAAATACTTTCTTATGTTCGGTAATTTGCCTTTCAAAAGTTTATTTTTAATAGTTTATTTTTTTCTTTATTCCATTTTACCATCCATTTCCTCATATATTTTGAAGAGAAAGTTTCTCATTTTTATAGAGTTCATACTATACTTTCATCTTTATTGAGTTATGTGTTATATTAAAAACCAAATTTTTGCCAAGACAATAAAAGTTTTCTTCTCGACATGTTATATTTTCAAATTTTATGTTAGATCATAGTTCAATTTGAGTTAATTTTAGTTTAGTATTTATTATATGGATTAAATTCTTTTTATTTTTCTTTGCATGGGATGTAGAATTATTCAAGCACAATCAACTAAAATTATTCAGTGAACTGTTTTGAACTTTTGTCAATAAACAGTGTTTTTATATATGTTGGTATGTTTCTAGCCTCTATGTTGTTTAGTTTCTCTATCTATCTTATATAAATATACCATTAGCTATTATGATCACTGCTGCTTTATCCTATGTTTTAATGCCATCAACTTTTCTCTTATTTTTCAAAATTGTTTTGTCCTTTGCATTTCATATAAATTATAAAATTAACTTGCCAATTTCCACCAAAAAACCCTGTTATGATATTTGATGATACCACATTGATTCTATGGATTAATTTGAGAAGATTGACATCTTAACAATGTGTTTTGAAATAAAGTTGATTATTGAGATTGTTCCTGAATCTGGCAATCCTTTGAGCCTCACATATTTTACAGATCTTAATAGACTCTCTGTAAAGTTTAAATGGAAAAAAATTATGAGAAAGCGACATAATGATGCAATTTTCCCTTGTCTTTCTTGATGATCCTGGAGGTGGCAAATAAAGTCAATTATTTGGAGGCACTTTCTTGTGAAGCAATAGGAAAATGGAAATGATAGCTGTCTGTCTGGGGACAGGTGGCGCTAAAGATAATCTAGTACGTTTGTGTGCTGATTTGAAGAGTGTAGTAGAGGAAATGTTGCTGATGTAGAAGGAAAGGAAGGATTGTAAGAACAAAATTATAAAGGAATTGAAAGAGAACAAGATGTTGTGTACAGGGTTTCTATGCAGAAGCAAGCGCATTTTATCCATTTTAGCAGGAGGAGGACAGAACACCAGGTACAAATAAAAAGAATGACAGATGTGGTATCAAGAATATTGCTGGAATTATTAGGATAAAAACCTCAGTCCTGAAAGCCTTAACAAGTTATTCTCAGCCATTTGTCTTCAATAGGCCAGTGAGTGACATAATTAATGGTGAAAAGCAGAAAAAAGACATTTATTCAATGTGGTCACATTGGTAAAAAGAAAAAAGTAAGATGTCTAGTGATCACATCTCACCACGTTCATCTTCTGGGTCATGACATGAAAGTAGGTTTAAATAGATGGCAAAAATCATGCCTAATGAACTGTCCTGGTCAAGGTATGGTTCAGCCCGCACTGACCCATTGTTATTTCAGCTCTAGTCTTTGCGGGAAGGTGATCTGACAAGTTGTCAGAACTCTGTGCAATCTCATCCTTAGAGACAATTTCATCCTTTGGCTATCACCAGGCTCCAGCAAATGAGGTTTCTAGGGAAATTACAAAATTTTGTTAGCCACTATTTTCATAGTTTGATAAACAAAGGTAGGAGCATATGTGTCTTTCTTCATCCCTTCTCTGTTTTTTTGTCTATCGAGTGGGAGGAATGTTGAGGAATTACTGTAAGATCCAAGGAAGGAAGGGAAAGCATCCAGTATTTGGTAGTGGACTCTGTTGAGCAAGGAAATGAGTTTGGATGACAGAGGAGCATGGCGGGCTTATTTGAGGTTAATGAGCTTAAGGCAGTAGTCCTGATTTGTACTATCCTCTCCCTACATTCTCTCTTGTGTTAAGGTGCAGGGTAAAGTATCAGATTTAACATACAAAGATTATACACAAGAGCAGATGTGCAATTTCTGAGACAATGTATAAGACACTAAGACTTTACACAATCTTAAGTTTCCTTAGAGTTAAAAAGGAATAAAAAGCATGTAATAGTATGCAGAGTGATACTATAAAGGCTGTGACTTCTAAGACAATTTATGATTTCACAGTCATTCTGCCCTGGAGATGTGCATAATGATATATATATATATATATATATATATACAGTGCCAGCTTGGAATAGCCACAAACTCGGGTCTTTAAAGCTTTACACATGACAGTTCAGGAGCAAGTTCTCACTCCAAACACTTGCTTGGTTTTGTATTTTCTTCTTGGTTCTCCTTCTTCTATCTAGTGTATGTAAATTCCTGACCATTATCCAAGTTAAAGTTGCAAAGATACTCAACCAATAGCTAATCCAGTCCTCAGGTGCCCCTTGGCTAGAAGAAAGTTCACAAAACTAGATGTTATTTCTTTGCTTTTGATAAAGAAATAATGTTATCATTGAAAGAAACACCTCAAAAGAATAAAAGACATGTTTATTTCTAGAGCATATATAAGTGAGTGTGGCCTGATAACATACTTTTAGATCTCCCCAAATACAATGTTTCAATATCGGAGCAATTTCACGAAGTTTTATAGCTTACAAAACAAAGCAACAACTTAAGGCAGGTTTAACTATATTGGAGGACACAGCAGAGAGAATGTCACAGTATAATGGGTGAAAGCTTTTCAATAGGTCATCAGATACTGTTTGGTGACAGTCTTAGCCTTTGTGCTTGTGGAAGCTAGCAGTCTGCTAAGTTAATAGATTTCAAAAGGTTTTTAACCTATTAGTCATGGGATATTAGTCTTGACACACAGGTGAATAAGAAATGGCTGTAGAGGCAGGGCTAGAACTAGCCTACTATAATAAGGTCATTAAGATTAACAAATGCAATATTCAGTCTCTGAATGCAAGGGATATCAAGGATGTAAGGGTCAATAGACTTCAATAATAATTCGGTCAAAGAAATGATGGATTTGGGCTAATTCTTTAAAGTGTGTAAACAAAGGAGATTGACATGCTTGGAATTTAGATAATGGAGTAATATTGTTGGTATCTAGCTTTGTCATTGGTAGTGAGTGATTGAGAGACAGCAGGCACAAGAACCCCAAGAATGATCACAGTGAGGGCTGACACTGTAAAGGTCATCTGTTGGTTATTACACAGTACAGATAGGCATAGAATAAGATATTTAATTTCGGGGCTACCAAGATTTGGGTGTTGGCTCTAAAAACCACCCAAAAAGACTTTTTTAAATCAATATTTATTGATTTTCTGTGGATTTCACATCATGTGTTCTGATCCCACTTATGTCCCTATACCCTCACTTCTGTCCTTTGCCCATGCAACCTCCACCTAAAACAAAACAAAATTTAAAAGAAAAACCAACATCAAAACAAAACAAAGAAAAAAAAAAGGAGAAGAATCCCATTGTGGAAGCTGTAGTATGGCCCACTGAGCCACACAGTTTACCCTTTAGTGTTGTGTGAATTCTAATTGGTATTAATAATAAAAATTCTGGAATCAAATACAGGAGTGAATTCTGAAAGATCAGAGAAGCAGAGCAGCCAGACACTAGTTCCTACAGCTACTGAATCCTCAGACCAAAAGGGCAATTTTGCCTTTAAGAATCTGAAGGCAATGAGCTCCTGTCTCCTTCTGCCTTATATTCCTCTCTATGCCTAGTCATATCCTTTCCTGTCTCCACCTCCCTACTGTTGGGATTAAAGGCCTGTGACTTCCAATTACTGGGATTAAAGATGTGAACCACCACTACCTGTCCCCATCTCTCTGTGTAGCCTAGGGTGGCCTTGGACTCAAAGAGATCCATCTGCCTGTTTCCCAAGTGCCGGTATTAAAGGTGTATGTCACCACTGCCTGGCCCCTATGGCTAACTAGTGGCTAGCTCTACAATCTGATCTCCAGGAAAGCTTTATTTGTTAAGGCACAAACAAAATATCTCCACACTTTAGTCCTTTCATCTTTTTTTTTTAAACATGATGTTAAGATTGGTTTTTTTAAGATTTATTTATTTATTATGTATACAGTATTCTCAGTATTCTGTCTACATGTATGCCTGCAGGTCAGAAGAGGGCACCAGATCTCATTACACATGGTTGTGAGCCACTATGTGGTTGCTGGGAATTGAACTCAGGACCTTGGGAAGAGCAGGCAGTGCTCTTAACCACTGAGCCATCTCTCCAGCACCTAGTAATTTCATCTTTACTTGTAAGTGTTCATTGCTATGAATCATTGGTCTGGTTTGAGGCCTCTGGCTTCTGATACACTATCAATAATGGGCTCTCTCTGGGGCTCCTGTTGGCTGTTCTGTTGTTACCTGTGTCAAGGAAATCATTCAGTTTTGGATCTGTAGGTTCATCCCCTTCACATTTCCCAACAGTTCATAGATGTGGTGGATGTTGGGATGGGCTCACTCATAGCCCTGGTTCTGGGCCTGGATGGTAGCTGGGTTGCTCAGCTGGCCAGCTTTCCCTCATCACCGCTGAGGCAAGCTCCCCAACACTGACTAGGCTAGCTCACCCAATACAGTCTGTAGCAAGGGGCAGGGCCAGTTCTCTTGTTCTTAAGCCCTCAGATCCAGCCTCTCATACTCACGCCATCAGAGTCATACCAGAGCCAGTTCTACTGTTGTGAGGTCCAGGGCCTTCTCTCCTGATTGCTGCAGGGCATATACAAGAGGCGTGAGTTAGCTCTCCTGCTCTCCTGTGCTCAGGGCTGGCTCACCTGTGTGCCCCTTGCCACAATAGGGTCAGCTCTAGTGTGCTGTCCAGATGGGGTGCAGGGCCTGCTCTCCTGTGTGCTGCAGTCTGTGAGAGGCAGGGACAGCCCCCTCATTCTCTTGATCCCAAGGCTGGCTCTCTCACCTGTTGCAGGTAGCAAGGGGTGGAGGGGAAGAGCCTACTACCCTCACCCATGCCACTATATGGCAAATAGGGGTGGGGGGTTGTGCAGCCAAAAAGACTTCTAATACTATTAACCTGATGGGATACGTGGGGAATTTCTCACTGGCTATGAAGTTCTCGCTTTATGCTCCTATTTTGTTTATTCTTTTCTTCTCTTCAATGTCTTCCCTGGCCTATTTGTTTATTTATTTTTGTTGTTGCTGCCTTACTGCCATCTGAAGGGACATATGTTTCTCCACTGACATATATCTGTGGCTGCATATCAGAGCCCATGTTGGCCTCCAGGTTCCTTGGTCCCTATTACAAGTACTTGTTAATACATTTGAAAGTCTATGCTAATGTCCTAGCCCTTCTTACTTCCTCTACCCTAACTCCCTCCAGATCATGGGCTTCCTTCCCTGCAGCTACTTAACCTTTTTATGACCCAACTCTTTTTGCTGTTTGCTTTCTCACTATGCTGTATTCTCTATCTCTTGCTATCTTGCTATCTTCATTATCCTCTCCTCTCTCCTGCTCTCCCAGTTCTCTAACCCTAGCCACGTTCAGTTTACCGCTTTTCTGCACTTTCCAGATTCCTTTGACTGTTCTCCCTCTGTCGTTGGAGGTTTTCATCTTGACTGCCACCTACCTGATCAGCTCCGTCCCATCAGCTGCTCCCAAATAACTACACAGAGACTTCTTATTAATTATAAATGCTCAACTGATAGCTTATGCTTGTTATTAACTAGCTCTTACAACTTAAATTAACCCCTATTTCTTATCTACCCTTTGCCATGTGGCGTGGAGCTGCCTTCTTTTAGCACAGCAAGCATGCTCGCTTCCTCCTTCCCCTGCATCTCACTCTCAACTCCTGAGACTCCATCCTTTTTCTTCCCGGTGTTCTCTCTGCTCCCCAAATCCTGTCTAACTATTGGCCAGTCAGCAGCTCTATTAACCAATGAGAGTAATACATACGTAAGGTGTACAAAGATTGTTCCAGAGCATCTCTCTCTCTCTCTCTCTCTCTCTTATAGCTACAATAAAAGACCTTAGCCATATCCAAAAGAGCAGCTGTGTTGTCTGTTTCTTTACTTTGTCCCCTTGCATGTACCTCAACAGTAGGGCCAGATAATTAATAAGACATTTAGTTCTGCTATGCTCCATATTCCACTTTGTATATTTGGTGCTTTAACTATAGCTTTACAATTAAATAAATGTCGCAGAATGACATATTTTAATCTTTAATGTTCTCTATACATGTATTTTCTAACTGGCATAGGAGTTTTATAGCTACAAACTGGAACAGAGAAAAATATTAAAATCCCAACAACTTCATTTAGTTTCAGTTTTATACACAAGTTAGCAGGAGAAATAAAAGTAGGAATAGACACATCTGAACACTTCGGATCCCACTCAAGGCTCGCTGCTTTCTCTAGAGACACGATAGAATTACTGGTTTATAGATTTAATGCTACTCATGAATGCATATTCTTAGAAAAAACTTTAAAAACTTTAATTTTGTTTTTGCAATATTCTAGGAAGCATTGCTCAGCTTATTTCATACAAATGCAAGATTATTGTTTTAGGCGTATTCGTCTTTAAGATTTCTGCATTATAATACTCAATGTATTGTTTCCACCAGCACCTGTGAAGTCAAGATAAAAGTAGGTAAGTGCTGTAGTGGGCCTGAGAGTAGCTGAGAGAGGATAGGTTAAATACTTGGATACTGTGTGGCAATGGAAACTTCCTGCCATGACTGAACTTCCCTTTTGTTCCTCAGATGCTTTCACTCTATTATAAGATTAGTTAGGACACCCACAGCGTTTATTTTGATAAATAGTGTATACATTGATTTTATATTTATTAGGCTAGGGAAAGCGTATTTACTAACGTATTTAATTATGCTACATAAATAGTATTTTATAGAAAATAATCATACTTACCCCCAAACAAAGTAGTGAGAAATGTGGCACTGTGTTAAATTTTTAGCAAGTGTCCTTAAGGAATTAGTCACCAGAAGTGTCCTGGAGTCTCTGACCTGCTTCCTTATTCAGGCTGGTAGCAAATCTTAAGTCACACAGACCTGGAAACCTCCACTGTGCAATCTTCAGAAGAGAACGGTAGAAGAGGTGGTCGCAGTCAATGTCATTGTGAGACCTATTTGATTTTCTGCTCTTCCTGAAAAGACCTCTGGCTTCCAAGATCCTCAGTACTCACCCTCTTCTTGGCTCCAGTCCTTGGTTTCTGGTGGTGGTATATTGGCTGTGATTGCAGAGAAGACTATAATAGAGTGGATATTTGAAAGAAAGACCTAGGAATGGTAATGTTCTTTTAATGAATCTGCTTTCATTCAGATACCCATGAAAGACTGGTGGTCTTTAAAAACCATGGACAGATCTCAATGCTTCAAGTCTACCAGTGTGAAAAACAAAGAGTCAAATGGCACCTTGAGTAGCTTCTTTAGGCAGGTGGCTCTTTAGCCATGAAATGAAGGTCAGGAAGTCCCCCAGTGAACCACAGGGTTAAGAAAACAAGTTGTTCACCTGTCCTACTGGGAAGGACTTTCAAAAAAAATTTGTGTTAGTGTTTAGGTTCAGACACCAAAACTGCCCAGAGTACTGTGAGGTCCAGGAGCATTTACTTCAGTGCCTTCTTATGAGTACATCCTGGAAGAAGGCATGCATTCAAGAAAACCACACTTTAACAAAAGCAATCATAGAAATGAAAAACAGGTATTAGTTCTCAATGATGGCTTCTTTTTTTGTTTTGAATATACCTCAGGTAGAAAATATAGCAAAGTCAGAGGTCAGAGAATCAGACAACGTATAGTATGTTCATGGATCTTCCTCGCCGAGAGTCACTGGGTTCTTGAACTACTTCTCAGCTATTCATTCTAAAAGCAATGCCTCCTCACTGTTTCTCAAGGAGGAACAAAAGAAATAAAACCAAAACCAAAAACCACCACCACAACCACCGCCAACAAAACCCAGTGCTCCCAAATTATACTGTAGAAGAAAACTGTAAATCACAAGTACCCACAACTCTTGGTGCTTAAACCGTGCATGATCAAACCCCTCTCAATTCTACATTCTCTGGGTCTTGGGATGATAACTTTCCCCTCCTCTCCTCTTTCTACTTTCATCATTCTGCTTGTGATACTTTTCCTGTGCTCAATTTTCTAGATATATGAAAATAAGAACAACCAAGGATCCCAGGGTACAGATTATTTATGCTGGTCAGTGTCCTGTGGAAGCCAAAGCTATGTAATAATGGTTAAGGAACAGATAGTGATTGAAAAGACCATTCCAGAGAAGTCCTCTACAAAATATGAAAGTCTAGATTAAAATGTGCTGCTGGGGGAAAGTGGTAGAAATAGACAAAGCAATAGATCATCCAGAGGTTGATGGTGCAGAACATTTGACAAACATGACCTTGAGAAGGAAGACGGAGTGAAGCAGAGTAAACCAAAGACTGTGGAAAGGGAGTCTTGACCACACGGATCTATTCCCACTACACACTGAACCATGTCCATGGGAGTTGTGAAACCGTGAATGCCAAGTCACTATATAATAAGGCACATTATAATGAGTGCTGTGAAATCTGAAGAAAAAACTGAGGGAGCATTAGCTGAAGGAAAGAGATAGAGAAAAGAAGTCAAGTACATGGTAAGGCCATTCTTTCAGGGATCAGACACAAAAGTGTGAATATTGAGTATGAACAAACAAGGAATAGGAGATGAAGGAACAAGCATGATATCATTGCAACCAAAGAGAGAAGAAAACAACAGCAAAGACCAAGCAGATCTAACAGGCAGGAAGGCAAGCTATGTTGTGCTGATGTAAACTTATCGAATAGCATAAGGGGAAATGTGCTCCGTCTAGCAGGAAGAGATGTTTGCTCATGGATTTTGTTCAAAACATCCACCCACCATTTACCGTACTTGGTCTTTGGGCTGAAGAAGTGTCTAGGTATGCCATTTCTTATCTCTGAAGGGTCTAAAGCTTCAATTAAATGCAAAGACAGAGTCTATCTAAATATCTTTCTACCTTGCTCTCAGTACTGCTTTTGTCTTTACATCCTTTGGGGATTAATGTTGAGAAAGCAAGGTAATCTCTAGTCCAAGAATCTGAGTGTTAGAGTCAGGGACAATGGTGAGACCTCTTTTGGTCCGGCTCATACCATCTGTTTTATAAGATGGGAGCCCAGTGTCTCCTTGACTACTATGAAGGACATAGCCTAGGTGGGCCAATAAGTTTATGGAAACTGGATGAGTAGAGAAGGCAGAAGGGATAGTAGTCACAGTAAAATTTTCATATAATTGATTTCCTTTCCTAGATTCTATTGTAGGGGTGGAAGTAAACTTCTCCATTCCTACTCTCTTTCAATTGTCTTCCACTCTTTAAGGCTTAGGAAAGCCTGCTGTTCACACTGAGAGCTGGGGGTGAGGTGGTGGGAAACAGACCATGCTGTTCCTTGTGGGGAGCAAGGTGTGCCTTCTTCTTCTTCTTTTTTTTTTTTGGTTTTTCGAGATAGGGTTTCTCTGTGGCTTTGGAGCCTGTGCTGGAACTAGCTCTTGTAGACCAGGCTGGTCTCGAACTCACAGAAATCCGCCTGCCTCTGCCTCCTGAGTGCTGGGATTATATCACAACCCAAACCTTTCTACTACCTGCATGTATGTGGTCTTCTGCACTCTCCAGTAATTCACCTTTCTTGCCTTTCTACTGGCCTGCCCTCCCAGAAAGAAAATAACTAAGATTTCATGGATACCAGAAAAATATAACCCAGTAAGCCTCCATGAGACATCTCCCTGGATCCTTGAGGGGTTATTATCTCTGGTATAAAATGGGAAATTTCTCTGAAAACTCTGCCACCTGCCCAAGGCCATACCCTGCATAGGTAATAGTTGGACACATACCTTTATATAAGACATTCTAGAATTATAAACTTCCTCCAGCATTCAAAATCAGACAATCCCCACAAATGGATTTTAAGCCATTTGCTTGTTTTTATTGTTTCAAAAGTAGCCTGCACTGTTTGCTGTGTCTCCAGCACTGAGTGCAATACTTGGCATAAATATTTGTCGAAGAAGTCAGTGTCTCATATAAGACAGCCGTTGTTTCCATTTGAATTGTTATAATTAAAATCAAGATTTTAAATGTTAGTTGACTCCAGTTTTGTAAAACTTCCATTTTTGGATTTAAAACAACTTTAAATCACAGCTCTTTTATTTACTTTTCTGATCCGCATCTGTGAAATGGAAATAACTGTCATGCCTCCCTGGATTTTCACCAGGAGATAATGAATTAAGGCAAAGTCTAGCCTTGCCTGGCTCAGGCCCGCTTCCAGGCTCACCCACAGCAATTACAGCTGACATCAGACAGACAGGTTATGAGCAATCAGTAGTGCCCTGAAACCAGTCGCAAACACCAGAATATGGGAAAAGGAGCTTCAAAGGTCTCCTCATACTACAGCCTGACTCCCATCCCCCACCCTTGATCCTGTGGAAAGACACTTAGGAAGCTAAGGTCCCTGGAGGACGCTGAACATCTAGAGTCAAATAGCAGTCAGAGAGGACCGGCTGCTAGGGAGCCCACAGTCGTCCCCATCATGTTGGCTCACGGTTGGCTGGGAGCAGAGCTGGGCACCTCGTGCTGCCAAAGCCAAAAGTCCAGGGACCACTCCAGGCTCTGCCGTGGGTAGCCAGAATCCCCAGGCTCTGAACAAAAGTGCTCATGCTGCCCGCCCCTGCGATTCGGTCTGGCCATCATCATTCTGCCTCTTTGCCTAGAGTTTGCTGAGCCGTCCCCAGAGTCCACTACAACCTCCAGCCCTCCAGCCCCTGCAGCTGTCAGGTTACAGAAAGGGTTGGCTCAGCCCTTGCAGGTTCCCACTGTGGTTTAGCAGATGGTCCCGATAGCTTCAGCCTCTCCTACCCCATCCCGGGCAGGGGGCAGGTAATGGACATGTAAGGTCCTGTTTTGGGTTGATTGCAGAAGCATTCCGCTGTGTTGGCATCCCTGTCTAGGGTCTCGGGACTCAGCATGGACTGTGAATTCGAATGGTATTTAGTGGGACCTTCCAGTCCTTAGTTTTCAAAACCTGCAGTATGCATGCATGGTTCCTTGGGCTTGGGGATGCTGCCGTTGCTGCTGCTGTTGCTGCTGCTACTGCGTGTGTGTGTGTGTGTGTGTGTGTGTGTGTGTGTGTGTGTACTTATTGTGTATTAGCCATTTCTTTTAATTATACCATTTACCAAGTTTAACATTAACATTCGTTTTTAGTCTTAAAGTTCTCACTTTATAACATAAAATCTTTCTGAATTTTTTTTTTTAGTTAAGAAAAATACAGCAATTAACGAGCTCCAGTTTTAAAAGAGAAAAAACAGAACCAGTAACTTACAAAGTCACTAAATACATAGTGCCCGTTGTGATTTGGGCTTTTCAACAAGCAAGTCTGCTGTATCTGTAGGATTGTCTTCAAAGTCAGGTTCGAAATCCTGAAAGGGTTAAAAAGCTACTTGGTTATTTTCAGGTATTGTAATAGATGGCTCACAATGCACCAGCAATCTGCCCCACGGTGTGATCAAATAGCTTTATTTAAATGGGGGGAAAATGGGAGTATTTGTCACTATGGTACATCAGTTTGGGTGAGCTAGAAGTAAATCCTTCCCTAACCTTTTGGAAGATGAAAAGTTTAGTGACCACTATTTACACACTTTGAATATTTTATATTTGAGTTTAAACAAATGATTGTACATCCATTTCCAATCAACAAATATCAGGGCATGCATCTGTGATACATAATAGTTAATATTTTAAGCTTCTCTATAATGGTGACTTCTCATAAAACTACAAAGATTACCACATATCATCAAAAGGTCATTTAGAAGTTTGGAAAATAAAATCACAAGGAACAGCTTAAGGGAAGTCCAACAATGAATTGTTGTTTTAAAAATTTACATTGTAAAAAGACTTGATTATCACATGAAAGTTATTTTCGTTTTAAAATATATTTCTAGAGCATTAAAAAGAATCCTCACGTTTTTATTTTTTATATATACCTTTAGCAGAAGACTGCAGCTAACGTTTTGTCTTTGATGAGTAGCTGTTTGTCTCACTTTATTTACTTGGTATTGGATATTTGTCAATGTCATTTCATATCTACAGAAAATTCTTACGCTCTATGGAGGTAGTGAATGTGTGTGCGTCTCTGCCGGAGGTCACATGACAGTCTCATCCTATTTGGTGGAGCAGCTTGACTTTTTTCCCCCTTGCTTTTGGTGATGGTTGTGAGTGCAGAAGTTGATTGACAGATGCATGCCAGAAACCCCCATTCTCCTTTTCAAAGACAACATATGATGGATTGCGATCTCCCAGCGCAGCAGGACACGGGGACCATGCAAGCTGTAATTGGTCAGGTATGGAGTCAGCCATTTCTCAACTCCCCCTTTTCCACAAGGGTCTCACCATATGATTCACATAATTCATATTTACTGTACCATCTTTCTATCTGCGTCTTCAGCTACCTGCCAGCGTAGCGCTGAAAGTGCGAAAGGCAAAAGGCGCCCATTAAATCTGGCTAGGAAAGCTCAGCTGGAAACTTCAGTGCGATGCTCTTAAACAGAAACCAAAACAAAACCACCACCAAGAAATTCAAAGAGCATAGCAAATTTATGACTTGGGCTGAATATGAAAAACTTTCATTTTAAGAATTTTTTTTTTCTGCGTAGACTGTGATCTCTGAAAGAAATGAAGTATGAGAAGAAAATAAAGTGCGATGCTTCCTAGGCAGTAGTGACAGTTCTTTATTGTGCTAGTCAATATTTTTATTTGGATTGTATTCTTCGCTCTCCCTCTCTCTCTCTATGGAAAATATAAGTACACAGATACAAGTGCCTTTACTTCTAGCCCTGGTGGTGTGTGACTGAGCCTGGGAAATGTAGTAGTAACCGTTGCCTGCTCTGCTGCAGTGGGGCAGGCTGCAAATTAAACACCGCCACAATCTGAAAGGTCCAGGTGGCCTGCCCGTGCTTCCTAATGCAATCCAGCACACCGGCTTTAATAAACAGCTCTATTTAGTTCCTCCTCTCTGTATCCAGGGAGGTGAACTGGTCTGGGGCTGCTGTGATGAAATGCCAGAAGGATGTCTCTCAGAGGCCTCACAAGCTGATTTTTAGAGCTTGGCTGCTCTGTCGTCTTTGTCTTCCAAATGGGTCAGTGAGTCCTGCTCTCTCTGTCTGGTGCTGTCTATTAAATAGGTACTTTATGTCTGTGCTTAAATGTTTGCGTCGTAAGCTAAATGAGAGGAGGAGAGGATCGTTGTCTTTTCATTTGCCTTCTGATAGCCGAAGTGCTGAAAGGAATGACAGTGCCCTGCTGGAGGGAGGGTGATGGGGGTGGGGTGCGCAAAAAAAAAAAAAAAAGGAATCTATACAGTTTTTCTTTCAAATGTGCTTTTCGTTAATTTTTTTCTCTAAGTTCTTTATGCTTGCTTAAGAATTGTTAACTCGTAAATCAGAATGTGGTTATGAATATTTATGCACTCTAAAAAGTTTTAGGGTTTTTTTTTTTTTTTTGCACACTTTCCAGTCAAGGCAAGCTGGTAAGGTGAAGACGGAAGATGCACTTGCTGTATGTTAATTACACAGTCGTGACAGACCTTCTTATTCTGTTTTCAAACAAATTATAGCAAAGCACTCCAGGAGGCTGCAGGTATAAGCTTATTAATACCAGCACATCTCATAATGCATTTGTAGATGGAAAATGTCAGATATATAATACTACATTTCCACATGCTCGCACTATTTTAAAAGAAGCATATGTTGGTTTGAACAGAAAAAAGAATCCTTTTCAACTTTGAAGTTTTTTTTTTTAAATTCTGTTGACATGTTATAAAGTGAAGACTGTGCTCAAATACTTGTCAGGAGAAAATATGCAACTAATTCTCTGTACCGCCGATACCTGCTGGATTGTGTTTGCTGACAGAAAAGCATATCAGTTGGAGCCCAGATAATTTTATTATGGGGAGTTAGGTAAATATCTGCTGAAGTAGATGAGGTTTGTGTATACCATTAAAATTTGACGGCACGGCAGCTGTCTTGTCCTGTTTAATAAAAGTTTTCTTCAGTCGCATATGCTATTTCTCCATGAGCTAGTTATGGTACTTAGTACTGCAAAAAATTACTCTGATTTCCTTTCTGCACTTGTTTCTAGTGAAAAAGATCAGAAGTAATAATTTTAGTTTGTTATTTAAGATTTTTTTTATTGGAAATCAATTGTGAGTGTGTATACTTTTTAAACACTGCATTATTTCCCATTAAAGATGAACCTGTGTGTATTTTACAGATGCAAGCCTTCTGATTTAACAAGATTAAGTACCTGTGTTTATTCCTTAACTGTGTATTGTGTGTACCCCAGGAACCTCCTAAGGTCTGTGTCCAGAAGCCACACTAATGCTAGTGACTTGTAATGGATACTTTGTAAATCATTGCATTCAAATAGCTACATTTTCTGGCATGATTTTTCATAAATTATTTGTTTTTTTAAAATTCATGCTTATTCTTAAGATGGAAATTATAGAAGTGGTTATTTTGAAGATGAATTTCAGTGCTCAAAGGCACACCCTGAAATATTCGTTTTTTAAATTTGAAATTGAAACACTATTTAAAGGGAAGGGGAAATATCACACAGTCCTTCATGTATACCATAAAAGTCTAAATTGATCCATGTTTACAAAGACAAAAATAGAAGTAATCAACACTTGAAACTGAATCATTTTAACTATTACAGCACAGATAACAATGTTTTTTTCAACTGATTGTAACACAAGGAAAAGAAAAAGGAAAAAAAAATACTTTGCAGTCCCTCATAGCCAGCAAGGAAGGCTTTGTTTCCAAGTCCTTGACTACATATCCTCTAACACCCACTCAGCAGGTGTGGACGGTCCCGTTCGATAATACATATGTTTGCTCCTTCTAGAATGCATATTGGTGTTTTTATTTTTACCTCCCTTTTGTTCTGATTCTTGTTTCTCAATGGCTTTGGCTTGGAGAAGCAAATAAACAGTTGCAAGCTATGTTTTTCATTCAAAATACTAAATGGTTCCCATGAAATATGGTTATTTCTGCTTTTCTTTTTCATTCAGTTCTAGGATCAAATGTGTATAGTCACTTCAACTGAAGGGAAGATCAGATCTTTCTGCATTTCTGGGCAAGATCTAGCTTGGGAGAGTTCTGGCTTCACACAGCAGATATTGCTCATATATGCCTCTCCCTCAGGATTTTTCCTCCTTCAAGCAAGCAATTAAGCAGTCTAGACTTGGAAGAACAAGCTCTCTGCCCAGGATATCAACACCAAGAAACTCTATTCATTCATACAATTTTCAGAAACCAAATCAGATTTTTGATAGTAATTGTCCATAGCAAGTTCCCTTAAACCCTTGTTTCAAAGACTGGATTGTTACCCTTCAGATAGTTTCAAATAAAGTTGAGATCAGTGGTTAAAGAGGCGTTCACTCTTGGGTTCCAATTATCATTTAAAAATGAAAGCTTAAATATTCACCTCTCATGGTCATTAAATGTTTACTTCATCTTTTCTCTTTTGTAGACCTGTGTTTGTGAGTGACAGGCGAGTCCTTCAGAATTGCAGCCTGTTTTTACAGTTTTGTTTTCTGCCCACCTCATGGAGACTGGTCACTCTGTCTAATACTCCTGGCACTTTATTCCCCAGAGAAACAGGCAGGTCTACCATCCTGATGTGCAGCCCTGAGGGCCTGCGCTGCAGCACAGGTCTACAGACTATGGTGCAAATATTACCAGTAGATGCTGTGTTATAGTAGGTACTAAAAACAATGGATAAGTTGAATTAGATTTCTTTAAAAGTGTTTATTAAGCATATTTAGGAGTTTTTCAGTAATGGGAGAGAAATAATTGCGTCATGGGTCCAATTCCAGAGGACATTGCTAGAATAGAGAGGAATGAAGACACCAACTGTTGTATATTCCCATAATATTGGAAAGGTATTCAAAAGCATTTACAGTTTTCCTTCCCTATAACATAGATCTTTTTCCCACATAGAGTTATACAATTTGCAGTGTTTTACAGTTGTACATTAGAAGCCTGTGTTAATAGCTCAGAAAGGCTATTGTCTCTGTGTTCTGTATTTAACTTGGTTGTGCATATTCTCTCACTTTTACATTCTGGTGATAAAACAAGTAAGAAGTCGTATTTTAGTATCAAAACAATTAAAATACAGATTTATTTACATGTTTTCTTGTTCCAGAAGATAGTCAATGTATACTAAATTTGATCTACTTACATGAGACACATTCAAGCTGCCATGACATAGAGGTTGCCCAGGGAGAAGACCCTAGCAGCAAGTCAATGTCATGCACGCGGTCATCAATCTTCTTAGACTGACTTTCCTGCCAAATATATACAGTTTTAGCATTGGTACTTACCTAACTCTGTCTTACACACATGGATCTGAATGACCTCTTTTGAAACTGATATATTGCTTCAATAAATGTATACATTTCAGGATGTGAAATTATTATTGCTCAAATTTAACTGAGAATACACTTCCCATGGCACTACAGGTGGTTAGTGTTTTAGTAAAATACAACTCAGCTGTAAGACTTTCTTAGGGGACAGAATGGTGCTAGATTCACTAACTTGTGTTATGTTCTTATTGATGTCAAACTCTTCATAATATACAAATTTAGAAGCCAGTTTAATGCTAGATGATTCTTGTCTGGTGTTCTCAATTTTCCTGTCTTTTGAATATTTTAAAATTGATATGGGTTTGTGAGTTATGAAGTCATCTCATCGGTGCAATGATAATAACACGAAATAAGCACGTGAAGGAACGTTTGTGGTGAGCTGCCTGTTAAATCCTGAGTAGCAGCTGGCTGTAGGGCAGGGAAGGAAGACGTTTCCCCACTGACTTGCCTTGCTGTGCAAACTGCACTTTACTGAGAAGTTTCAAACATCCTTCTCTTTTTGGCATCAAAATTAGCTTTGAACACATCTGCAAATGTGGGAAAACGCTGCTCTTCCACTGCAGTGGCTGTTTGAGCTCTGGCTTTTTCATAGTATTTGAAAGAGCAGCAATTAAAGTTGGAATAAAATGCAAAGATAAAAAGACCAGACACACAGAAACAATGTGGGGGAAAGGTAAATACTGGCCATAAATTGAACATCAATAGAAAATATAAATTATACTACTTTTAAATCAAATTACATTTACTAAAAAACCTGGATAACTGTTCTAAATAGAAACGGAAGCCAGCATTACTGTTTTATTTCCCCATTTCTTTCCTTTTCCTCCCACTCCCCTTCTTTCCTTTTTACTTTTCTTCCTCCTATTAATAGATCTAATGTGTTCCAGTGAAATAAACGACAGCTCAGGTCTTGTTTTTCAAGCATGTGGAAGCAGCTCTATTGAGCCACACTGCCTTGAGTTCTTCTGAGATTACACTGGAGACTTGTATCAGTTTTTCTACTTGTGCATCTCTTCTGAGTCTCACTTTGAGGACGGTATTCAGAGGAAGGCACCAGCGTCTCCTTTCACTGAGTCACCATTTCTCTTCCCGTCGTCTTCTTATTCTTCCAGTCCCACAGTGTGAGCCAATGATGGTGAACATTGTTTAGTTTTTACCCGATAACTGCATTTCCTTCATAACCTAAGCTTGTATTAATTTTATTTATCTTATGCATAAAAATAAACACATTGTTATTTTAGAGCTAACATTTTGTAAACAAACCCAGAAATAAATGACAACAGTAAGATGACTGAAAGCATCTTTAATTATTTATATTAAAGAAAAAATTCTAGATTTTCTTTAGCTAGTAAGATACTTTATTCTTACACCCAGCTGGTCTTTGGAAAATAGCTTTTTTTCCACTAGCTTTAAATCTCCCATGATAGGAAGGACTTTTCCCTCACCAGACAGATTAGCTGTTGATACTGGGTTCAGATTCCAATGAACTGCAACACCACTGTCTTTGGCAGCCCCTTTCTAACTAAAGGATCTGGGGTAGGGCATAAAATATCAACAGATAAATCTCACCTATTTTGAGAGGTAGGTTATTCCTGAGTAAATATGTCTCCACATAATCACCAGCTCTCCATTCCTGGGATCAGAGATGCAAACAAATGTGTGACCACCTTTAATGAGAAGGATAATTCACTCCAGAGCGTTGCTCTGGCATCTGCTCTCTTCTTTCATTGTCTTATGCCTGTCAGCCATTCTGTTCTTTCCCACTGTGATCCAGAGTCACAGTAAGAAATGAAGAGTGAATCTTGGTGGGCTGCCCAGGCAGGATGGCACCAGAAGGAAAGACAAGTGCCCAAGAATAGCAAAAAACCCCAACACATTTGCTACCTTAGTGGTTTTTGTTATTATAATTTTACTTCAGCTGACTTTGTAACTGAGATCATATTTGGTGAAAACAATTTAAGAAAAATAAAATCTCCAAAGGGAGATTGAAGGAAAACAGCTCTCTCTTTCTGTTGCTGCCATACGTGAATGTCAGAATTAAAGAGCACTGTCAGATATCCTTGGGACATTTTGACGTAGTTTGACCAGTGTTCTGAAGCTCTAAAGGAGCAACCTACATCGGTGGGTGTTTCTGGGGTTTAATTTTTCTGTCAACATTGCTTTTTACATGAATAATTAGACACTATTTTAAGAAGAAAGTTTATTTCTCCAATGTTCAGAGACGTAAACAGGTCTATTTTGAAAAGCTTAGAAGTCCCTTAAAGTAAAGATTTAACATTCATCAGAACTCAGGCCATCTCCTCTGAAGAAAACAAAGTGCATTGTTTTTAGAGAGGTTAAGTTTCTCTTTAAACTTTAGAAGTTTCGGCGCAGAATTCACATCCATGGTTTTTCATTAAAATGCATTAGTTCGGGGCTGGAGAGATGGCTCAGTGGTTAAGAGCATTGCCTGCTCTTCCAAAGGTCCTGAGTTCAATTTCCAGCAACCATATGGTGGCTCACAACCATCTGTAATGAAGTCTGGCGCCCTCTTCTGGCCTGCAGACATACACACAGACAGAATAGTGTATACATAATAAATAAATAAATATTTTTTAAAAATGCATTAGTTCCAAGAGGAGCAAGCATTATACAGAAACAGAAGTAAGGATACAAAGAGACTCAACAGTACTGAAGACGTATGGGAAAAGACATCTTCAGCGCTATTTCTCTAAAATTGAAGGCAGCATGGACAGGAATGGAGAAAAACACAAAAGGCTAGACAAACAGCCCCGACAGAGCTTGTTGGTTTTGTAAGCTTTGCACAAGAACATAGGACTCCTTCAACTTCTCCTCCAAGAGGTTGAGAGTTGGGACAAATGTAAAACGCTGCTTAATGTGCAGGAGAAAAGCCAAGAACATCAAACTCATTTCACTTAGTGTCAGTCCTGACGATTCATCATTACGGTCTGGGCCAACTGTGGTCTCTGGGCTGAAACAATTTTATCCATTTTTTAAAAAAAAAACAGAGTGTTCCAGCTTGGATCTTATATCCTTAGGGTTACAATATTGAATTCTGAATTGGGAAACTTAATCTTGCAGCCAGATTTGACAAGATGCTGGTTGAATGGAAGGCACAAGTGATGATTGGGGGGTGAAGTGCCCCAGGTCAGAATTTGGGAAAAATAGGAGGTTTTGTAAAATTTGGCTGCAATATAAAAACTGCAAGTTTGAGATTTCTTATTTTTTTTTTAATGTAGCAGAGGTGTCCAGAGTCTTAAAAGTAGATTTCTGTTAAATTTCTTTTCTCAGATTCAAAATGTTATTTAATAGAGTGGACTTTAAGTATTCTTGGATTTATTTCTTAGCACATTTCTAATGTTGCTATTGCAAAAGATGCCTAGAGTTATAGTCAAAGACTTATGGGAACAAAGAAAAACGCGCTTAAATTCAAAACAATCATATTTGTTCTGTTGTAGAAAATGATTTCTTTATGGAAAACATTTTGTATGTGTGCGATTAAACATATTTAGATTTTCAATTCTTAAATGTAAGAATGAAACAGGTTTATTTGGCAATCCAGTTAGCATACACACTCAAGTACATGCACACACATATATGCATGAACACATGAACACATACATGTGCACACAGGTGCACCATACACACTAAGGATTTTTTAAATACTTGATTATTTATTTAACTTCTAATTTTCTGAAGGTGTTTTAAGTCTCCTAAATTTAATATATAAAAAATTATATTAGGTAAATACTTTGAAACACTCTTCTCAACTAAGTTATTGAGGAGAATGTAGAAACAGCATGCAAGCTTTCCAAGCTGAAATTTGAGCACACTGATTTCAAGAAGCAAAAGATGATGACTGTTCCACTCTCTCATAAAATCAAGTTTGTCTGCCAGTACATTTCTATCCTGTAGCTACTTCCTACAAGTGCTGAAACATACGAGCTGGGATTGTTTTCTCTCTTCTGTATTTCTCCTAAACAGGGAGAGAGAGCACAGCATCACAGTGATACACAGTTTAGATACACACAAGATTGAGATGAGCTACCAAAGAAATTATTTAGGAAATCATAAAATAAGGAGGGGAGCAGAGAAAAATACATAGCTTAATAAAAGTAATAAAAAATTATAAAATAAAGCATACTTTTGGGAAACAGTTTCAATAAGATGGAACTATACAAATTGGGAAGCAAACTACCTTTTATTTCCCTCTCTTCAAACTACTATTCATTAACAATTTTTATCTCTTTTTCTGGAAAGTTTCCATGTATACACAAGCATAGAGAATATTTGCGCTACCTGAGTACATTCATATTTTACAGAGTTCGGCAACTTATTGCATATATTTATAAGCATATATTGAATGCTCCATATTACTTAAAAATAGATCTGCATTTTTAAAACAAGACAAGATCTTCTGGAAATCCTGTGCTCAAATGATAGATACTCTTGTCTCAACCGCACAAAAACCTGGGTCTACAGGCATGCTATACCTCTAAATCTACATTCTTTTCTGTAATATTCATTTTTTTGGATGTTCAGTATTCTCTTGCTGAGCACCCAACATTTAAAAATAAGCCCTCTTACCAATTAGTGTAAACGAACGTGTTCCAGAATCTTCTAAGTGGGGTTTGCTTTTGCAAAAGAACTCATACATGTCCCTTGCTAAGAGCTAGTGTATTAGTTGGGGTTACTATCGCTATGATGAATACCATGACCAAAAGCAAGCTGGGGAGGTGTGAGCTCTGATACCTGATAGACTAAGGACGCCGTGCAGGTTCGCGGCTGAAGGCGACTATTTAGAAAGACAATAGCCGAGGTTTTTGCTCCAGCTTCTCTGAGTCATTTGCAGATTGCCCCAGGAAGGCAGCTATCTCTCCTGGCTGAGGTGTGAATGCCAGTGTGGATGCTGAGAGAAATGCCAAGATATGAATCAGTCCCTCAAAGGAAGAGAGGAAAAAACAACAGAGAAAGAAAGGGATAATTAGGAATATAGCAGAGCAGAAGAAGAAGAGCAGAGAGCAGTTTGCAGAGAGGAGAGAGTTTAGAAAGCAGTGAGAGAGAAGTGGTTTTAAGAGAGCCTTAGAGAGCAGGAGGAATTTTAGGGAAATAGGATAAATACAGGGCCTCGCTGAAAAATAAGAGAAGCCTTTTAACTGCAATGGTGTGAAAGCCTGTTTCTTTCCGCGCATCTCCGAGCACACATTTGGGGAAGAACATCAGTTTCTATGTTGGGGCAATGGTCCCCGACAGGGAGGAATGGAGTTATTTGGCTTATACATCTACATTTTTGTTCATCATTGAAAGAAATCAGGACAGGAACCCAAACAGGGAAGAAACCTGGAGGCAGGAGCTGATGTTACTGACTGGCTTACTCAGCCTGCTTTCTTAAAGAATCCAGGACCATCAGCTCAGGTATGGCACCACCCACAATGGGCTGCCCTCCCTCCATCAATCCCTAATTAAGAAAACACCATTTAGCTGGATCTTATGGAGGCGTTTTCTCAGTTAAGGTTCTCTCCTTTCAGATAACTCTAGCTTGAATGTCAAGTTGACATTAGTCCAACCAGCAAAACTGACCCCTTGTCAACTCAACACACAAGCATGTCACTAATGAGCCACACCTTTCTTTTCTTTCTTTTTTGTTTTGTTTTCAAAGCAGGGTTTCACTGTGTGGGATAGCCCTGGCTGCCCTTGATCCCACTCTGTAAATCAGGCTGGCCTTGAGTTTAGAGTGCTGGGATTGAGGGCATGAGCCACCTTTTCTTTCTTACTCATCCTCAAGATCTCACATTAAAAACATAAATAACTTTAAAAGTCCCACAGTCCTTACAAATTCAAACACATCAAAATTTCAGTCTCTTTAAAATATCCAATCTCTCTAAAAATTCAAAACCTTTTTGAAAAGTTGGAAGTCTTTCAATTGTGGACACCTATAAAGAATGAAAATTAAATTAAAAACCTTCTTCAATAGGGAAGAACTAGGACACTTCACAATCTGAACCAAGCAAAACCAAACTCTAACAGTTATAAATAACTGAATGTCCAATTATTTGGGGTTCACTCACAATCTTCTGGTTCCTTCAGGGAGCATTCACTCCTCCAGTTCAGGCCTCTGCGGCACACACACCTTGTCTTCTAGGCTTTGGCTGGCTCCTCTCTACCACTGCTGCTGTTCTAAAAAGGAGAAAGACTTACTTAAGGAAATGGCTCCAGAAGATGTGGCTGTAAGGCAGGGGTTAGTTCATTGTGGGTGGTTCCATTCCTGGGCTGGAAGCTCTGAGTTCTATAAGAAAGCAGCCTGAGCAACCCAGTAAGCAGCCCTCCATTGCCTCTGCATTAGCTTCTGCCTCCAGATTCCTGCCCTGTTTGTCTTCCTGTCCTGACTTCCTTTGATGACAAACAACAATGAGGAAGTGTAAGCCATATAAACCCTTTCCTCCCCAACTTGCTTTTGGTCCTGATGTTTCATCACAGCAAAAGTAACCCTAAAAAAGATAGATGATCAAGTATTTTAATATTAATTAAAAATGAAAAATAGATTAATGGCATTGTGAAAGATATTTGTCATTTACATGTAGAATACCCATCACAATATTGTATATAATAATCAGGAAGGAAGAACAAGAGAGAATGATATAAACAGCTGGTTCTCAGCTGGATATGGCATGACTCTAAAACCAGGCTAGCTACTCAACTGAACACAGTGCATGCCGTACTCTCCAACATGGGCCTCACTGCTCCTTAGAAGGATAATTGACACAATGGTGTTTCCAGCGTTTGACACAGTGAGTGTACCTAGATTAGTGAGTAGAAGACAAGGAATTCATGGTAATGGCTGCCAGTTAGATTCCTATTTTCTGTATTTCATTTTGTATCGGGCCATTATGCATTGCATAATACAGTTGATAGAAGACTGAACCAAAAATAATCAGAATTACCATTTGAATTCCACTAACTTGGAGTTTTGGTAAGTGGGCAAAATGTCTACTACTTGAATACTTAGGAGAACATGTCAGAAGTTAAGATTTGCATTTCCTTTAGGATATTTGTGATTGTGGATCTTAATCACGTTATTTCAAGTACATGAAAAAGAAAGAATTTGGAAATAATGAAATCTTCTATTTAGCAGTATAGTGATATTTTATTTATGTTTTTTAATAAATAAAGCTTGCCTGAAGACCAGAAGGTAAAACTAAGCCAATAGAGTCCAGGTAGTGGTGTCACATACCTTTAATCCCAGGATTTGAGAGACAGAGGCAGATGTATATCTGTGAGTTTAAGGCTACCCTGGGCTACACAAGATCAATGCAGAAACAGGTCCAGGTGGTGGTAGCTCAAACCTTTAATCCCAGTACTAGAGCATCACGCCTTTAATCCTAGCACTAAAGGAGAATATAAGACCGGAGGAGACAAGCTCAGCTCTGTCTGCAATCGCCTAGCCTTGGGAGAGGTAAGACTTTTCTAGTAGGTTGGCTGTTTTGCTTTTCTGATCTTTGGCAAGTTTTACTTATTAAAACATAAATAAAATACCACTATATAGGGGAGAAGGACTCGTAGGGAACTGCTCATGACAGCTTTTCCTGCAGAGATTCCTGGAAACTGATTTTCTGATCTGCCCATTGGAGAAATGTACAAGTTCCCCTCCTCTGTTCTCCTCCAGATGCCAGGCTAAGTACTCTGGGTTTCACACAGGCATCCTCACCTATAAACATTGGAACAGTTTGTTGTCTCCTCCAGCTCAGAGCAGGCTCTCAACAGCAAATCACAGGGTTGGCCTCGACACACAGTTGGCAGCCACAGCTCTAGAATCCACTTCTCATCTGTGAGCACCTGCACGCATATGGCTTACTCACACGGACACCACACACACACACACACACACACACACACACACACACACACACACACACACACACATCTTTAGAAAAAAACAGAAAAGGGTTAGGTATTCAGCTGTCTCAAACCAAGAGCACTAATGATAATTGGTGAACTAGTGAGCTAGTGAGTACTTAGTAGGTGTTAGACACTTTGCAACAAAGGTTTAACCGTCACAGGAGGTCTGTGAGATAGATGGGTGCCACTTGGTTTACTTGACCAGGAAGCTGAGCCTAGAAGACAGTATCAAGTGGGAAATAAGTGGCAAAGTTAGAATTTAGTTTTAAGATGCTGGTATCAGGGTTGCTAAACCTTAATTGTGCACAAAACCACAAAATGAAACATGGCCTTAAATGCTATCTATGGAAAGAGTAATGCTTAATATATGCTTATTTTATACACTAATTATGGTCCATGCTGTTATCATTAAGAATTATGGCAATGTGACATCACTGAAGGCTTATCTTAAATCAAATTTTGGAAAGCAGATTTATATTGTGCCATCTCAGTTCCTACTTCAGTTCTACTCTTTTTACACTGAATTAGATGATGGGTTTCTTCTATTCTGCTTACCTCCCTCATTTTTTCCTGTCAAAAGAACTTTAAGTATTTGTGATCCTGATGGTAGGTGGGGCTGAGAATACAATTTCTTTTCTCTATCTAGTAGTTTGAAATTGTCACAAAACTTCAGTCCTTTTTTGCATTTGCATTATAATTTTAGGATCTAAGAGAATTCACTTCCAAATATCTCCTTTAACTTTAACTCATAACTTAATGTTTTCAGAGCCCATGAATACACAGTCAGAAAACAATGCAGGGGTTTCCTGAAATGATCCTCAACAAGGTATTTATTGCTTTGAAAGTTCACAAGGAACAAAAAGGAACATAGTACATGATTTGTCTGTCTTTCCTTCCTTCCTTCCTTCGGCCTGTAATTCAGTGATGTGTGATATATCTTGTGTCATGTCTGCCACAACTCCACACCCACATCTCTCTTCCGATGCCTGCTTTGAATCAAAGGAAAGGGATATGGTCATGGCTAAGCTCTGAGCTGCACACTGATGCCGTCTCGTCTAAGGACCCATCTGAGAAAGAAGTGGGACTGAGTTCAGCATGCTCATGAACGAGCCTTAGATGGCAGAAGGGGCAGCAGAGATTTTGAGCACATAGATTTTGGAATTATTCTCATCTGTTTGCATGTTTCTTCCTCTAGTATTTTTGGTGGCGTTCTTGATTTCCTAGATGAACCAAATCTTCACCAGGAAATACGTGTAAAGGAAATGCTGAATACAAAAGATCACGCTGCCCCCATGCATCTGCCTGATTATTGGCTTACCACAGCACTGCACAGAGAGTCTCAACTTATGTTTGTAACCCTTAAACAAAAGATCTCATCCCTGACTTACCAGCTGTCATTTAAGTTTATAACAATTTACTAGTATTAATTGTTTTTAAAAAGTTAGTATCTCATGCATTTGTTTAATTATATTAAAGTTTGAGGATCAATGAGTAATATTCTTCAATTCCTAAAGTTATTTTTGGCTTATAATTTATAAGGATTACTGAGGACTGTGGCATTCGATATAACTTCATGATTTCTTGTGCACCTGTATTTTATCTTGGTTCTTCTTACTAGAGAAAAGCTTAGGTAGCATGAGGATCCAGGACTTCTGTCTCTTCCTAGAAAAAAACCATAATGGAAAAGATGAACTCCTCTTGTAAATTCGGGGCCAGGGATGCCAGACAATATCAGATATCAAGGTGGTGATGAATCTGTTCTTTCAGGACTGAGGAGAGAGTTTGCATGAAGCCAGGAACAGAGGACTGAAGCACCTCTCTCCATCCCTTATCTGTGTAGATGCTTTCTGCCTGTTTTGCAGGAAAGTGGTACTCTTGGCATCTTGTTGGAGTAGTGTCAGACTGAGAGGCTGAGCAAGGGGTGTTTGAATGACAGGGGGTCTTGGCTTCCTGTGTGTCAGATTTAGATGACTTCAGAAACCTTTATCTCCCTCTTCTTCCTCCTCTTTCCTTCCTTCTTTATTTCTTTCCTTTCTGTGAAAATAGATCATAACCGTATTAGAATGAATGAAAAGATCACATGGGTTTTTCTCTAATTATATAACCATCTTCCGTTAACCCCTCGCTATTACCTAACAGTGCTTGTGTCCCTCTGGAAGTGCTGTTGGCACTGAGAGGCCTATTGATTGTTCAGTATGAGAACTTATGGCAGCTGGCCCTCTTCTAACTTCTAACTTTGCAGCTGCCCCTCTCAAGCGGCTCTGAAGTTTTGGGCTGCCTTAGGTCAACTCATTCCCTCTCAGGAAACCATGTCTGGGGGTTTGGGGGATACTCTGCTCATGGTTTCATTACAGAATGTATAAATGACGCTCTGGAGTTACAAATCCTCTGTACATATGGAGGAGTAGTTGGAAAAAGAGGGAGCAACACAGACACAAACTAGGGAGACGCCAAAACAGAGAGGGGAACAAAAGAGGTGGAAAATCTGAGAATTGAGAAAACCAAGACCAAGGCTCTGCATTCTCCACCCACAGAGCCCTGCATCACAGTTTCTCCGACAGCACCAGGAGACTGTGATGCCCTCACCTCTATTTCGCACCCAGGTGTTAAAAAGCCTAAACCTTCACCTTGAATCTTTATCCTTCCCTGTTCAAATTTCCTTGCTTTTCTTCCTTTTACTCTGGAACCTTAAGAAGCATTGTGGTGCCTCTCCGCCATGCCTCTCACCTCCTCCTGCACCTTCCAAGTCCCAGTCATCGTGTCCCCAGTTCACTGCACATATTCTGCAGAACCTCCACCCCTCATGCCTGGCTTTTCCTACCAACTGACTGGTGGCTCCACGTCTCACCCCATCTGGCTCTGGCAGGTAGTTCCTGCTTCCAGATTGCCTTTCACATGGCTTCAGAATGATGCACTCCTACAGCTTAGGGCTCCCATTGCTGAGGTACACATGAGATTGTGCAATTGGTAGGAAGTTCTCTTCATCTACCATAAACTAGTGCTATTTTCAGCTTTTATCAAAGAAATTCCTCTTTGCAGTTAATGCAGAAACTCATAACTGGTCAAGGTGTTGAGAACAAGCAACTGTTGAGCTCTAAGCATTCATTGAATGAATCACTTGTCCCACCCCTTTCAAAGCACAGGAAATGTAATAAAAGGGGTGTTGGAGAACAGTAAGAGCCAATAACGTAGAGGGGAATCGTGAGATGCTCTCTTTCAGACTTGATAGAGCTGTGGCACTCATGACCTCACCTCAGCTATTGTTGCCTGCACAAGGCCTGCCCAGGACTGAGCCAGTAAACACTTAGACAGAGATAGGAGAGACATCATTGGGCCTTGCCCAATGGACTTTATAGCAGTCAAGGCTGCTAAACAAGAGTAAATAATTGTCTTCACTTGTGTAGCCACTGGATAGCTTCACATTTAGCACCCATACCAGTAGCCCTGCTTAAACTCCAAGTATTACAAAATATAAACTAAACTAAACAACAAAAAAAAATCCAAATCACAAAAGGCATAAATAAAAAGTAACTGGAGACTTGGGGGAACCAGGCAGTAATGACAGAAGTGAGAGGAAGCAAGGATGGAGGGATGGGTATGACAAGCATGTGTTGCATACATGTATGAAATTGTCAAAAATAAATTAGAAAACGACCACCTCAATGGGTACTGTGAGAACTCAGTAAAACAATTCATGGAGAAAAAGAGCCCAGTGGGTGGTGTTCAGAAAATTCCCCATGAACATGAGAAGATTTTATTTTATGGACTGTTCACTTCTAAGACCTTCCCATCCACTTATGCTCACTTCTGACTTCCAGCTTTCATGAAAATATGAAGTGGCTATACACTTCCGTCTTTTGCACGATATTGTTGAGTATGCTTCTCTTAAAGAAAATTTTATATTTTAATTGAAACAATAATTGTACATGTTTAGGGATACAGTGTGATATTTTGCTACATGTGAACATAATGTATGCCTGCCTAATCAAGATAATTAACATGCCCATACACTAAAATGTTTTTCATTTCTTTACTATAGAATCATTCAAGGTCTTTCCTTTACCTATTTTGAAATATGTATTATTCTTAACAATTTTTGGCCCACTTCTCAGTATAAGATATTTCTTCTCCACTGGCCTGGTACTGACTATGCTTCCTGAGCCCACCTAGTGGCTCGCTTACATTTTTGTTTTTGTTTTGAAATAGAGTCCCACCATGTAACTCAAGACGATACCGAGTTAACAATTCTCTCTCCTCAGTATCCTGCCTTTTGGGATTACTGGCATATATCATTCTGCTGGGTTTTAGTTTTCTTAACTCCAACTTTATAAGGTAAATTTTTAAACCTTCCATCCATTTTTAATTCTGTTTTTTCTTTCTCCTTTCCAGAAATGAAACAGTCCCAGTTTTACCCAGGTTTTCTCCTATCCTCTCTACCCCAACCAATGGCAGTATCATCAGCTGTCATGTCTCTATGTATTTATTCTCCAATACATTTGCATACCTGGTTACCTTATTATGTTTAAATTTAACCACATTTACTTACATTTTGATTTTCCCTTTATAACATCCTATTTTGTGCTAAAGCCGTCTTTCCTACAAACACGTTCTTCTTAAACAATGGTGTGCACTTGTCTTACACTAAGTGTTCTGAAAACATTGCAATAAACATACATATATGAGCAAGGGGTGGAGCTAGGAGTCAAACTAAGGCAGTCAGTTTCTGTTTATTCATCATAACAAGTGTAGTTCTTTTAAAATTATTTTTGAAATATTTTTTGGTTTTTAATTGTGTGTGTGTATATAATCATGAATGTGGATGCTCATGGAGGCCAAAAGAGGTCATCAGATATGCTGGAGCTAGATTACAGGCAGTGGTGAATGGGTTCTGATAACTGAACTTAGGTCTTCCTCAGGATTTCTATGTATTCTTAACTACTGAGTTATCTCTCCAGCCCCTAGAGCATTCATGGGATGCACCTGGGTTGCAATACTCTATTCATTTCTGCTGTCCCAATTCGTTTCTGGATTTGTTCCTCTCTCCTGAACTGTTGAAGTAACCTCCTCCTTGCCTTCACGTCCTGTGCCCCCTGTCATTGCGCTTTTCACACGTTTCTGTCTTTAAACACTGTTACACAAAAGACCCAGATACTGAGCAGACAAACACCCTCGGCTCTGGCTGGACATTTTAAGGAACCAAATCCCCGCTGCTCTCTGTTGACTTTATTCCCGGTTGAGCCAGGTGCTCCTGGAGAACTTACTTAGACCCAATTCCTAATTCCCAGTCAGGCGTGACATCACGAGAGGAACTGGCCATCTCCCACAAGCTAATATTCTACCCAGTCTCTCCTTCGGACTCTAAACATCCATCCTTAAACTAGATATGACATATGGAAAGCACCTGGTATTCCTTCCCTCCACACCTTTAAGCTTCCACCATGGTTTCTATTTCTTAAATCTTGTCCCTCGCTGTGCGAGAACAGCTCCTTCAGAGTTCTGCCTGCCCTTCCAAAGGTATCTGCCTTCCCTTCAATGCTCAGAGTGTGCCATACATCTTGGCATATATCTTCAGTTTTGAATTAGGGTTATTGCAAATCTCTAATTTTCTCTTGCACTTAATTTATGTGTACTCTGTTTTTATCTATCCCGTGTTCTTAGGCAAAGTTTATAAGTGGTCTTAGAAGTACTAGACACACTGAAAGTAAATATTTTTCAAATAGTGGGAAAATATTAATTCAGCAAAAGGTTGTTTATTATTTGTTAGGCATATTTTGAGACCTTAAGAATGATTAAATTCTAACTGCTTTGGAACAAATAGAGTGATGGATATGTGTAAGGAGACAAGATAGAGTCATGTTTCTGGGAATCATATGTAGTTAGAGAATGCTCATAGAGCAGAACTTATAAAGGACATCCAACTGAAGACATTTGTTTTGAATTCAAATGTTTTAACTGATTTGGTCAAGGTCAATGAACTTTCATTCTCTGGACATTTGTTTCACAGCTCTTCTACTTCTGGTTCAGCCCTAACACAAGCGCTTTGTAAGTTACAAAAAATAAAAACTGTATGAAGTAAAAATTATTATTTGTGAAATGATCTGTGTTTCTTATGACCATTGTTACAATAATTCAGTCATTCCATTTTCTTTCTTTCCATCTTCAAACTCCCAACAGTCACATGAACTCTGCCTGCAGTTATGGATTGATTTACTCTTTACTCCGGTTAATAAATTACCAGTGACATCCAGACTTTGAAACTCCTCAAGGTTAGAGGAGAAGGACAGCATCTTCTCCTGGGTTCTCATCGGATTCGTTGTTGCCTGAGCTCTCCTATGCAGTGACTATGGTGTACTGAAGTGAACTGCATCAACTCAGCATGTTCAGGGTGTAGCACCCAGCACCAGTGCCAGTGAGCTTATGATATGCTCAATATGACTCCATTTTTAAGAAGCATACGTGTATTTAGTCATAGGTAGGCAGGGTAAGTAAGGAGATGGTAGATACTTGTTGAAATGTCATGTGTCATATGTATGCCTTTTGGAGATCTGAACATGTAGAGATCAGGATAAATATATTTTAAATAGTATCTTTAGCAGAGTGGTAATTTTTTAGAGAATTTTAGATAATGAAGATTTATTTTAAAGGTTGGGAGGAAGCAAAGAAAGAAATGACAGACTAGCATATGAATCTTAATTAACTGTGGGGAGCCCAGTAGTGGGCAACAGAAGTGAGCCTTAGTAGTTGGGTATACATTCTGGCAGCATTTCTATATCACAAACATGGCATTTGGGAAAGGTGGAACCAACTGCCTGGCCACAGCATGAGGGATTCTCTCACTTGTTATAAACCAATGGTTAGGTCCCAGTGAGCATAGTTTTTTATTAGCTACTTGAGGCAGGCACCATATTTTTGCACAGACTCTAGTACAATGCTTTACACATACTAGGCACTCAATAAAGATTTGTAAAGTGCATGAGCACACAGGGTTTCCATAAAGGCCTGATCCAAGGTTATTTAGCTGGTTCTGACTCCCTTTCTATCGCCTCTCAGAACTTATAACTCCCACAGTGGTAATAATGAGAACCCTTCAGGCATGTGTATTATTTAGTATTTTTGTATGTGGTGTCAACTTTCATGTCATAATATGCTATATGTTCAACCAGCTAAGTTACTGTTGCTGTGGGAATCATGGCTTTTTTTATACCCCAAATAAGCACTAGCCCTTCTGGTCTATTTGGCAGTGACACTGTACCCACTGCCTTTACAAGCTTAACTTCATCCTCAGGTTTGGTCAATATATCCAATTACAAGTGTGTGTGCTTATTATATTATAGTTCTGGACTTACTAGTCTTTTTTTTCTTAGTAATTCTGTGATAGTAGTAGTTTTTTTTTACTTTTTGCCTTTCTTTTTTATTTTTGTTATTGATTTTTATTGATCTCTACATTTTTCTCTGCTCCCCTCCCTGTCTCTCCCCTCCCCTGTAACACTCCCCCAAGGTCCCCATGCTCCCAATTTACTCAGAAGATCTTGTCTTTTTCTACTTCCCATGTAGATTAGATCTATGTATGTCTCTCTTAGTGTCCTCATTTTTTCCTAAGTTCTCTGGGATTGTGATTTGTAGGCTGGTTTTCTTTGCTTTATGTTTAAAAACCACTTATGAGTGAGTACGTGTGGTAATTGTCTTTCTGTGTCTGGTTTATCTCAGTCAAAATGATGTTTTCTAGCTCCATCCATTTTCCTGCAAAATTCAAGATATCATCTTTTTTTTCTGCTGTATAGTACTCCATTGTATAAATGTACCACATTTTCCTTATCCATTCTTCAGTCGAGGGGCATTTAGGTTGTGTCCAGGTTCTGGCTATGACAAACAATGATAGCAGTATTTCTAAACAACAGTTTGGTATCAGCTTTGCTTAGTTGGAGTGACTCTGCAATGCCAGTTCTAAGAAGGGAAGTGCGTTTGAGTCAGTCTGGTCATGTGAGATGTAGGAACAATACCAATGACCCCATTTTCTCGTCTTGTCCAGTGCAGCCAAGAAGACACATCATCTCTTCATTTCTCTAACGTCACTGTAACTCTTAGTAAACTAGAACTTGCCCTTTACTCTTCTTAATGGAAAGATTCTTTAACCAGAGTTCTGAAAAGCGAGGAAGGTACCAAGATGCTTAGTTCTTATAATTTAATTGGTGAATGAAAGTCAAGGAAAACTCCTGGTACCTGAGTGAGGGGACAGTTGGGGGCAATGAAGTGGAGCCAAGTGCCTCTCTTCATCCAGTTCCAGCCAGCACACTTTGAGGAGGCCGGTTAAGCACACTGGTTAAAAAGATTGGCCTTAAGCCAGCATGTATTTCTCTGCTACTTGACGCTTTCTGATACAATCTCTTGGGGAAAGCCTTTAAGTGTCTATCCGTTTCTAGATTGAGAGCTCCTTGTTGTTAAATGCTGACTTACTTACAAGGCTTTTACGTTATATAGTGATCACCTGCACTGTCTGGTGAAACAAGAACAACACTTTGTCTGTGTTGATTCTCCATCAGTAACTAGCATCAAATTCTTCACGTCCCCCACTGCGGTCTTTCTCCAGATGCCATCTTTAATTCTTCCATATACCCCACCCTAACTGCTCCCCCCCATTCCCCAGCTTCTTCTTAGCATTTTCTTATCATTTTCAGTCCCAGACTGAAGAATGAACATTTTTTTTTACCTATTTCTCTTTCTCCCCATAAGTTATAAATTGGTGCCTCCAAACATATTTACTGAAAGAGAATAAAAATATAAAAATTGTCTGAAGTTTGGATTGCAGAGTCTGCAGAAGGCATTGGGGTGAAGGATATAGATCTTTCTGTTCCTGTTTCATGTTCTCTGGGCAGCGACTGATTTCTCCTCATGGACAATGCAGACTTTCCTTTGCCTCCTGTCTTCTAATGGATCAGTCTTTGGCGAACCAAAATGCAAACCAAAATGCACTCTTTCTTCAGTCTGTAGATGAATTCATATGTGAACTGTCGTCTTGCATTGATGTTTTAAAGTGGATTTCATGATTTTATGCTATGTTAGCCTTAAAAGCTAATTTAAGTAGGTTAATTACTTAATTAATATGAAAAATGTTTTTATTTGTTTATCTTTAAATATTTATTTATTTATTATGTATACAATATTCTGTCTGTGTGTATGTGTGCAGGCCAGAAGAGGGCACAAGACCCCATTACAGATGGTTGTGAGCCACCATGTGGTTGCCGGGAATTGAACTCAGGACCTTTGGAAGAGCAGGCAATGCTCTTAACCATTGAGCCATCTCTCCAGCCCGAAAAAATGTTTTTAAACAGACATTTTTTTCTCACATCTAGCTCCCATTACCTACGTCACTCTCTTTACCAGTTCTCCTTAGGATCTGTATGTGTATGTAGGTTTAAACAGTCTTTATATGGATATCAAAGCAGATTCCCAAACTGTGACAAATTATATAAAAGAATAATTATCACCACAGGTAATTTAGATGTTTTCTCTGTTTGGAGTTAGAGTTGATAACAGGGATATATTAATTATTGTTGTAGCTTTTATTGAATGGTGACCTACTGTTGCCTAGCCAGTACACAGCGTATCAGGGATAGAATGATAGCCAAGAGAGTTTTTAATTCCTCACCTATTTTACAGTATAAGCAAGGAAACCTGTTTGTATGCAAGTTGCAAACAAAGAAAAATTCCAAATTGTGATAAATACCAAAAAATAAATAAAAAATATTACTAAGATAGTGAATTCTCAGAACATGATCCAAGAATGAAGCTATGCAAGGAGAAATCTGGGAGCTTGTGAGATCATTTCAAGGAAACAAGACAAAGTCTTGTAACCTCTGTTCCACCAAAATATGGGTTCATTCTCATAATGTGCTTTCTTGCCCCTCTGAGGTATGGTACATAGCAGTGAGTTTGCTTCAGATTATACATCGCTACTTACTTTTGCTATGCAAAAAGTTTCCAAGTATAGGTTTGCTTTGTGACTATATATAACCTAAATGCGTATGACCTTGCCTAACTTTCAGAATATAAATTGTCTGATGCTCTGAATAAAATTGACTATTGCATGAGACTTTAGTCCACCTCATTTTTAGATTTCACTCTCCCAAGTTCTTGCTGCCAACTAGAGCCGGAACAATGAGGTGCAAATAAACTTACTATGTTGTTTGGATAGGGTTTAAATATGCTCACCAAGGATTCATGAGTTGAAAACTTGGTCCTCAGCACTGTGATGTTCAGAAGTAGTAGAACATTTAAGTTGTAGCTTAGAGTAAAATGTTAGACCATTGGGTGTCTCTTGAAGGGATTAATGTAGTAATGGTGAGAGCATCGTTGCTTCTCTTGAGAGTTGGTTATAGTACAATAACAAGGCTGACTCCTCCCACCTTCCTACTTCTTATTTTCTTATATGATTTTTCCCCTGAATATATACCCCTCATCAAAATGCCATGTACCATGAGATCTTTGCCAGTGTTGTTTTAACTCTCTATCTCTCCATTTTTATCAACAAAGACTCAGGAGCCAAATGGTGAGAAAAGCATACTAGCCCAGAGAGGCAAAGAAAGCACCCAGCTGCTTCCTCCTCCCACATTGTCCCAGAAAGAGGGTTTTCTCCTACCCTTCTCAAACAACTCCTCCAACTAGATATCACTCTCTTCCACTTCCTGTGAGTCTCTCTCTCTCTCCTCTTGACTTCCTCTCACTCTCTCTGTTTATTTCCTGTCAACTGATTGCTTGCTCTGCTGCTTGACCTAAGGTTGATTTTTATTTCATTATGTTTACATCATCCAAGCAGAAAGCTCTTGGATTAAAGGTGTGTGCTAGGATTGAGCCACACCACAGCTACAACTAGGTTTTTCTAGTAAACAAGGCAATCTCAGGGTCCACCGTATGATCAAATATTCTGCAACGCCAAAGGTCAAATGGATGAGGCTACCATAAATTTGTCTGCCTGTGCACAAAACTATGAACTAAATATATCTGTTTTATTTACATATAATCCAGCCTCAGGTATACCAATCAACAATAAAGCTGTTAATTCACAGTTCAAGAGCACAATGAAGTAACCACCAAACTGGAAAGCAGAGAAAAGCGAATGGTGTTGGGAGGGGTGGGGATAATCTTGAAGTTTTAAAGAGAAAAGTTATCTGTGGAGGCAGAAAGCTTGTGAACTAAGATAGCCTGGGAATTTAGACTAGAGACAGAGATGAGAGGGACCAGGATCCTAGTGTAGACTTTGGAATGTATAACAGTTATTTGTGAGAAAAGACCAAGGAGCTTGGAGGCCAGTAGGACTTCAATATGTTGATAACTGCAACAGGTCTATGTCAACAAAGAACCACATATGTCTTTTCAGCTAGAGGCAAGGGAAGGGACTTCTTGAACCATTTTGAACATTCCTGAGAAATACTGGCTTTTATCTAACCACCAAAAATCCTCCTATAGTCCAGCTTGAGCTGAGCCTAGATTTAATTTTGGACCAAGTCAGTGAGCGGGGCTTGCCCTTTTAGGGGGCTACGGGGTACCCTTTGGACCTGACTGTGGCAATGATGATAGCAATGCTAGTGACCATGATGATGAATTGATAGAAATGATGAGATGATTAGGTGGTGATAGTGGTGATGGGGTAATGATAGTGATGGTAGTCGTAATGGTGGTAATGACGGTGATGGTAGTAATGTTGAAGATCGTGATGATGCTTGGAAGGATGGTTATGCTGCCACTGAAGGAGCTGATGCTGAGGTTGAGATGATGATGGTCGTGATGATGGTATTGATGGTAGTAATGGTAGTGATGACAGTGATGATGGTGATAAGAAAGACAAGGATCTTTATGATAGTGGTAATGATAGAGATGATGATGATAGATATTTGGTGATAGTGCTTATAAGCCATAATAAAAGTTAAAATTTAATTTGTGGTAAAAACAATAGTGTTATGTTGTTTTTTGACATTTTATTATAGGAGTTGTAGGAGTAATAGCAAATAGAATGGCATTAAGTTGAATGATCTTATTTTGTCTTTGAATAATTTAGTACTGATAAAAAGTTACCGTGGACAACCTGTGAAGGAACAAACAACACATGTTTTATTTGGTAAGTAATAATACTATCAACATCAAAGGGATTACTATTATCTTGTTTCCTAGGTAAATCTAGAATTTAAAACCTACTTCTTATTTTTATTTAAAAATCTTTATTCCTTTTCCCTTAAAAGCCCACCCAGAGCCTCTTACTAATTTCATGACCCCTGTAGGTATTACAAAAGAAACACATATATCTGAAAGGTCAAGGCTAACATCCAAAAATGAGAAGAAAAAAAACAACCCTGAAATGTAATGCCTGTCTTTTTGGGTCTCAGTTATCTCACTCAGAATGATTCTTCCACTGCTCTATCAATTTACCTGAAAATATCACTTTTCTTTTTTTAAAAGAATAATATTCCACTATACAAATGTACCACATTTTCATCATTCATTCATCATTTGGCCTGATGGACATTTAGGCTGTTTCCATCTCTTGGTTATTTTGAGTAGAGTTGCAATGAACACGATAAGGAAGCATCTCTGTAATAAGATATGGAATCTTTTTTGTTTGTGCCCAAGAGTGGTATAACTGGGTCCCACATCAGAGATCTTTGGGTTTTTTGAGGACTTCCACATTGTTTCCGTAGTGTGCCAGTGTGCGCTCTGGTCAGCAGTAACAGTGCAGTTTGTCCACATCCACACCAGCATTTGCTGTCATTTTTAAACTTAACCTATGACTGTGATAAGAAATCTCAAAGTATTTTTAGTTTTCATTTCTTTGATGGCTGAGAATCTTGAATACTTTAAAAAAAAGTATTTCTTAGCCATTTGTATTTTATCTTCTGAGGAGTCTCTGTTAGTTCTGTGCTCCATTTTTTTAAATGAGTTGCTTGTTTTAGACAACTTTGTCTTGGAGAGTGTACCAATCCAGGGATGTTTTCTGACAAAATAAAGGCAGTTAACATCATTCTAAACAGAGAAAGTTTCAGAGCATCATGACCAAAATCAAGAACAAGGCAAAGATGTCCATTTTACCCTCTCCTGTCAATTATAGTACTCGAAGTCTTAGGTAGATCAATAAAACAAGTAAAGAAGATAAAGTTGATATACACAGGAAAGGAAGAAGCCACAGTGTCCTTATTTGCAGATTATAAGATTCTGTACATAAAAGTCCTTAAAACCCCACCAGAAATCTACAACTGATAACTATATTCAGCAAGTAGAAGGGATACAAAGTTGACATACAAAAATTAGTCGCCTTCTTGCATACAAAGAGCAGAGAACAAAGTTAGAGAAACAATAGCATTTACAATAGTCTCAAAATAAATACATCTTGAAATAAATCTAACCAAGCACCTAAAGACTTGCACAACTTGAAGACACTGAAAAGAAAAATTGAAAAGATAATAAAAGATGGAGAGGGCTACCACGCTCATGGACTGACAGGAATAACATTGTGAAAATAGCCATCCTCTCAAAAGCGATCTATCAAATGCAATGACATCACCAGCAAAATGTCAACTTAATGTTTCACAGAAATAGAAAAAACTAATCCTAAGTTTTATATCAAAACATCAAAGACTCAGGATAGCCAGAACAATGCTGGAAAACAAAGAAACCGCTGTAAGAACTGATGGAAGCAGACGCAGAGGCCCACAGCCAAACACTCGGTTGAGCTTAGGAATCCTGATGAAGAGAGAGGGAGGTAGGATTGTAGATGCCAGAGAAGTCAAGGACATCACAAGAAAACCCACAGAAACAACTAACCTGGGCTCTTAGAGGCTCACAGAGACTGAACTGACAACCAGGGAGCCTACATTGAACTTATCTAGGCCCTCTGCATGTTTGTTACAGTTGTGTAGCTTGTTTTTCTTGGGGGACTCCTGACAGTGGGAGCATGGGCAATCTTTCACTCTTTTGTTGGCTTTTGATACCCTATTTCTCATTTTGGGTTACTTTGACCATCCTTAATACAAAGAAAGGTGCTTAGTCTTCCTGCAACTTGATATGCCATGTTTTGTTGATATCCATGGGAGGCCTGCTCTTTTTTGAACAGAAATGGAGAATTAGTGGATGTGGGGATCAGAGGGGAGGTGCGTGGGCTTGGAAGAGAGGAGGGAGGGGAAGCGGCAGTCAGGATTAAAATAAATGAATACATTAAAAACAAAAGAAAAAGAAAAAGTGAAGAAACTAAAATAAAAACAACAATAGCAAAAATTGTTGGAAGGATCAGCATCCCAGACTTTGAGTCACACTACAGAATATAGTAGTATATAGTAATAAAGTCAGCATGGTACAGGCATAAAAACAGAAAGGTTAATCATTGCAATAGAACTGCATACATAAGCCAACACTCCTCTAGCCACTGAATTTTGACAAAGTATTTAATAATATTCATTGAGGTTGTGCTGATTCTGCTGAGAAGTCCCTATGAGCAAGGCCCATCCTCCCCAACTGAAGGAATTTATGGACAAGAAGTTATCATTGCAGTTAGATGGTGGCAGACATGTACAAGGACTACTACAGGGCTTGAATTCCTTTATGCATCTTGGGATTGATGAGTGGGTAGAGATGGCAACTGGTTGGCAACAGAATAACTTCAGAATGGTAGTCACATGAAGAAACAGCATCAGCATGTCGTTAGCCTTGGGAAGAGTCTGAACAAAGGCTTTTCATCAGAGAAGTCCACATCTCTCCCCAAGGGGCCCTTTTGACTGTGGTGTAGAATTGGATCATGTACATATGAAACTTTTTGCTAAATAAACCTGTGATACTGAGGGGAATAAGTATGCATTGAGAAAAGACAAGATTTTCAACAAATGGCAATGGTCAAATTAGGGAGCTACGTGTAGAGAAATTAACCTAGATCCTTATCTCTCACCCAACGCAAAACTTTAAACTGATCAAAGACCATGAGACCTGATACCTTGAACCTGATAAGGGAGAAAGCAGGAGTCCACTTGAATTCACTGGTGCAGGAAAGGACTTTCTGAACAAGGCTCTGGTAGCACTGGCATTAAGGCCAGCAGTTAATGAATGGGACCTCAGGATACTCAAGCTCTCTCCAGCATAGTACAGGACTATTTGAGTGAAGATGCAACCTAAGGAAAAGGGGGGGGGACTTTACCAGCTATCTAACTGGCAAAAAGTTAATATCTAGATTACAGAAATATATATTTGTATAATCTAGATTTTATATATAAAACACCACCATGAAACTAGTTCCATAACATAGTGCTGATTTTGCCTTGAGGTCTGTGATTCATAGTTATAGTTATTAGGGAGAAACATTCCTTGTTTGCTGCTTTGGTAAATTATTGAGCTGATCTTTCTTTGAAGTATTGCAAGTTATTTTTCTCATCAGGCAAGTGTTTTGAGTATTTTCTGCTGTGCACCCCCTATACCACCACATGATTCATTCTCCTCCTGCCGAAAGGTCCTCAGCATATACTTAGGAAGTTCTCGTTATGGATGAGATGCGGACACCAGACACTGGGAAGAGCGTGGTAGAGAAGTCAATGAACTGATGGGAATTATGCCTTATGAAATCCATATGAGGGCGCTCGTAGAAACCTAGCACAGCTTTGTTAGCTCTGCTTCTGAATTTGGAAGACAAAATGAATTTCAGTCATTTACTAACTGGAAAGGGCAGGTTATATATATCCCACTATGCGCTTTAAGGTTCGGTTTTATAGTAAAACATAAGGAGCATATCTATATTTTTATGTGTGTACACAAAAGGTTACCAAGAACACATGACAATATTAATCTCAGACCTGTGTGGGATTTTTGAGAATTTTTTTTTTAAAAAATATAAATTTTCTGTAATAAAAATAGCTCTTTTAAAAATACCACTAAAATATTTATTTCAGCTTTTGATCAAGTAATTCTGCTTCTAGAAAAATAGTCAGAACTGGGAAAGGACTTTTGATTTGGTGTTCACACACACACACACACACACA
>JAQHUG010000233.1:814357-829387 GCA_028555095.1 Dicrostonyx torquatus | reverse complement strand
TTGGTCTTACCAGTCCAGTTGGGTGGGTGGATCTGAAGCTGTGGCACTCACCAAGGACCTGCCGCCATGGAAAAGGCCAGATTTTTTTTTTCCATAAAATCAAATATGGATGTAGTGGCAATGTCTTTTCCAGCTGGGAGAAGAGACTTCTTACTATGGGAATGTTAGCTATGCATCTCCTGGGAGTGACGTGAAGCAATTATTTAAAAGCCAACCGCACAACCCAGTGCTGCTAGTGGTCAGCCTTGCTTCCCATGAACATTTCCCCCTGGCGGCTGCTTCAGAAGGGCCTGTGGGAGTGGCTGGTAGATCTCTCTTCTCACTAGCTGAGATGGTGTGTTCTCAAGTGAATAGGTGTCACAGGTGTATTAAAAAAAGGTGAACACACAGAAAAATAAAATGCAATTAATTTTGCAGTAAGCTTGCAGCTTCAGATGTGATGTTGAACACCTGTCACTTCTCTCCTAGTTTTCCATGTTTGTTCTGGTACCTGTAGTAGAGCAGGGTGACCATAGTTAACTATGGCATACTGAATCTTTAGCAACTTTTAATGCTAAGTTTTTCCATGCGTTTGGACATTAGAAAGCCTTGTTTCAGTGGAATATATCTTAAGGAGTCAGATAAAGCTGTACTGAACTTTTCTTAGTTGGTCAGTTAGTCTTTAAGCTTTGGTCATTCTCTTCTGTAGCTGCTGGTCAGACCCAGAATCTTTCTAGGCCTTGTCCGCTTCTGGGCAGTAGAAATATACTGTTGGTTCAGTGAGCATGTGAGAAGGCCTAACCGGTTCCATGGAGTGCTCGCTTTCTTTTCTCAAATGCTGGTGGCCCTTCTTTTATACTTCGTTGTCTCCAAAGGCCCCGTGGTTAAAAAAAGAAGAAGAAGAAAGAAAAAGAATGGCATGTGAGAGAAATTCTTCATTTCTTCTTTGTGGCATCTGTTCACATGGTCACTGAGAATACTCAGCATTTTATTTGGTGGATTAAAGAAAGCATTAAATTATCAAAAATCATGTCAAAACATTCTGTTTTGTTAATGGAAAGAATTTATTTATTTATTGTTAATAAAGAGGACAAACTACCTTTTTCATTATACGTGCCAGTCCAAGTTCCCACTCCCTCCCTTTCTCCCATTCTCTCCACATCTCCCATCCCACCCCAATCCATTCCCCAGAGAGGGTAAGGCACATTGCTCTGGAGAAGATCCAAGGTCCTCCCTACTATATCTATCCTGAGCAAGGTATTCATCCAAAGAGAATACAGTCCCAAAAAGCCAGTACTTGCAGTAGGGATAAATCCTGGTGCCACCGCCAGTGGCCACTCAGTTTGCCCCAGCCATGCAACTGTCAACCACATTCAGAGGGACTAGTTTGGTCCTGTGCTTGTTCCTTCCCAGTCCGGCTGGTGTTGGTGAGCTCTGATTAGCTAGGTAAACTGTTTCAGTGAGTGTACCCATTATGGTCTTGACTTCTTTGCTCATATTCTCATTCCTCCCACTCTTATGGGAAGAATTTTTTAAAATGAATGCTCAATTATTTCTTATTGTAGAATTTATTTCCTCCTATGGAAAAATACAATTACACATTCATGCTTTTTTTTTCAGGATATAGGTAGAAAAAGATTTAATTTGTAGATAGATGATGGTATAGGAAAAAGCAAATTTGTTAATTCATTTGTTCTGTCATTCACTTAATTACATTTATTGGTTCATCATTACTAATCAACAGATAATTGTTCTGCCTTTAGTATGAGGTAGGCATTGTGTTAAATGATGAAAATGAAAGTAAAAGCACTCATGGTTTCCCCTCATTCATTCGTGTTGTAAAAAGCAAAAAGTAGAGCCGGGCGGTGGTGGCGCACGCCTTTAATCCCAGCACTCGGGAGGCAGAGGCGGGCGGATCTCTGTGAGTTCGAGGCCAGCCTGGTCTACAAGAGCTAGTTCCAGGACAGGCTCCAAAGCCACAGAGAAACCCTGTCTCGAACCCCCCCACCCAAAAAAGTAAAAAGTAATCGCAATTTAATTACTATTTCCTTAATTCACCTAATTAACAAATACCTATCATAGAGCAAGATGTGGTAATTCTCAGCCATTGAATGGTGAGGTTAAAAGGAACACGGTCCATGTAGATCAAAGCTCTAATTGAAGACAAACAGCCACTGTGGCAGATACACAGAGAACAGAGGATTCCCTTATGAGCACACTGTGCCAGAGACAGGTGGGCAGGCTTGGGCCTTTCTATAATGTCACAATTTACTAAATAACAATAAATTTACAAGATTCAGCTATTTCAGTGACAGCAATTGTCATAAAATCTGCCTACTTCAGTGACTTGGCAAAGGCAAATGTAAGTTCTTGATTTCAAAGGAAATGACTAACACTATCTTCCACCCCACAGGGCACCTAGGAAATGTACTTTGTATCTCTGTACTTATGTATAGGTTATAGATTAAGTAAAGTTTAAGATACTGCAGGACAGTTCACGAAGCCTCAGAAGTGGGTAGAGTCTGCAAAGAGAAAATGATGAACTAGACTAGTGCCGAGAGGATTCTGCTGTGGAAATAGCTGGTGGCACTTCTGGGTTGAGAGGGAGGCTGTGGGTGAAAGGTCTGAACTGGGTCAGGAGCAGAAGATGGGCGCGGGGCAGATCAAGCAGAACGTTGGGGAATCCTTGGTGCTGGAACACATACCAGACTACAGATGACAGGTTGCTATGGGACCATCCCTGAGTCATAAATTCATCACTTTGTGGATTCAGACGAGGGAGTTGCACTTTTCTTTGATCTAGTGTGTCTGATAAGTTCTTGGGTCTCATCATGATAGGATTTTGCCCCAGCAGTTTCAAACCTCTGAACAAACTTAGAGGTAGGTTCACTTTCTGTTCCCAGAAGTAAGTCATTTATCTGTGTGTGCTAATGGGTAGTGACTGACATGTGGTGTAGTTTCTAGGTCTACCTAGGGACTACAGTCATTCTTCCTCCTCAACATGGAACTGGATGCTTGGAAAATGGAGTTTCCTAGGGCAAATCAGCCTGAACCTTCCCTGCCCCTTTTAAATACAATATTGAGAAACATAGAGTGGAGTGTCACCTTATCTCAACAGACCTTAAGGATGGATTGAGCTAGATCATGAGCTCTTTTAGAAGAGTCTGGGTTCAACCTAAGAAATGTCAGCGATGGGCGAGGAAGCCTAGAGACGTTGGCCATACCTGCTCCCAAGTTATGCAACTACTCCAGTTTCATCTTGCCAGGTTTCTTTTCCCTTACCAACATGACCATGAGCTCCTTGGAGCAAGGATCCATCCATTCTTGTTCTATGACTTGCTTAGTGACTAATTCACAGATGCCATGTTCACTCATTACATCGATGGGCTTATGTTCATGTTCCCCTTGAATTTTCTTTTCTTTCTTTATTTTTTTTAAAACAACTTTATTTAACTTTAGTTCATGCGCCTTGCTATAACGATGTCAGATTCTCTGGAACTGGAGTTACAGACAGCTGTGAGCTGCCATGTGGGTGCTGGGAATTGAACCCAGGTCCTCTGGAGAAGCAGTCAGTGCTCTTAACCACTGAGCCATCTCACCAGCCCCCTTGAATTTTTTTTAAAATATTTATTTATTTATTTATTATGTATACAATATTCTGTCTGTGTGTATGTCTGCAGGCCAGACAGAATATTGTATACATAATAAATAAATAAATATTTTAAAAAAACAACAAAAAACAAAACAGATGGTTGTGAGCCACCATGTGGATGCCAGGAATTGAACTCAGGACCTTTGGAAGAGCAGGCAATGCTCTTAACCACTGAGCCATCTCTCCAGCCCCCCCCTTGAATTTTTTTTTAGAATTTTTATAAAACAGATAGTAAAAGTTGTTCACTTGATTTGCATATGCAAATGAAATGGTGTGTATTCGACAGCCATTCATGATCTCTCTGGGGTTTGGAGTCGGATGTCTTTATAGCGGTGTTACAACCTGCCTTGGTTAGAATCAGCTTTGATTGCTGACGTCGTGTTTATGTGGATAATCACACACTTTGGTAGTGTTCTTTCCTTTGTCTTTTGGCAGCACAGCAGCCAGGGCGCTTCTAGGATTGGAGATTCCCTTTGTGTTCTTAGTCCTGTTGGGGAAAGAATTTAGGAATGTTGCTCGATCATTGCTCAAGGACAACTGCGTTGGAATTTCGGGGGAAAACGGAAGGGCAGGCAAACTGTAAATTACAGTGGCTGCTGGGAGAAGTGGCTGCTTTAGGCAGTGAAGGTTAACAAGCAGCCACATGGCAAAAGGAGACTGAAGGCTTCAGAGAATGAAAAAGCAAGCCCAGAATGGTAAGGAAGACATCTACCCCAAAGCCAGTACCCCCAAAAGGGATGAAGAAAAGTAAAGTTACACTTTTCTAAACAGTAACTAAGTAAGGCCTCAGAGAAGCTGGCAGGCTTCTTGGCAGAGGCTCCACAGTGCTGCTTACTAGAAGCGGCTCCAAGGGTCTACATTGAGCAGAGGCTTCTGGGAAGAAAAACACATTATCTTCTTAAGTGGTCAATAATCCTTCCCATCTCTTTTAGGGTAGCTTGGAATGCCAGGTCTCCACTCTAAGGCTAGAGATGGCATTTAGAGTAAAGCCCAGATACCTTCACCCTTTTCATGTGGTAATCTGAATTCCAAGCAATGACAAAGCTGATGTTTACATTTCTAGTGTTACCAGGGAAACAGGAGGTGGGGTCCAAAGCTTCAATAGCCTCAGGCTCCTGTAGCAGGCTAACCTAAAGTAAATTACTTTAGTCCTGGTTTGAAACCCTCTGTCTGGCCCCCTAATCACCCAGAGTGAGAATCTAAGTCTTTACAGCAACATGGAGACCTCCCAGGATCGTTTCCAGGCCGGTTCCTTACCTGACAATGTCTGCATCATATTTCCTTGTGCATTCTGTACTCTGGGACCCTTGCAGCTCTGCAGACCAGCCAAGTTCTCACCTCTCAGGCTCTGAAGTTTCGGCTCTCTCTGCCCAAGTATCCTCCCTCCAAATACTTGTACAATTTCTCCCTTATAGCATTTAATTTTTAAAATTAAGCCTATTCTTTGATATAAGGTGTGTGTTTTTAATGGATTATCCCCAGATTCGTTCTTTTAAATTTATTGAGTGATTCTTTTGACTTTTTACTCCATTATCTGTATAGTGGTAATGTGTAATTGTCTTTTTTCTCTCTTTCTTACAAATGTTTTTCAGTTATTTTTTTGGACTTGCTGAAGTGGCTAATAGTCTCAACTCAATAAGGAAAATTTAGGGAGTATCAGGCATTTTTGTTTTCTTCCCACCTAGTTTCGAAGTCCTTATGATTTGTTAAATGTATGATTTTTAAAAATGTTTATTTTTATTTATGTGTCATGCATTTGTTTGTATAACTATGTACCACATGTACAGGTGCATATGGAGGCCAGAAGAGGGCGTGGGATACCCTTGAACTGGAGTTACAAGGGCTGCATGGGACCAGATAAGGTTGCTGAGAACCAAACTCGCATTCCTCTGGAATAGCAGCAGTGCTTTTGACTGAGGAGCCTTTCTCCAGTCCCTTAAATGTATACATTGTCTGAACTATGCTAGTTGCAAATAGCAGCACTTAAATGACTTTTTGTTAATCAAGAGAAGGTGATAGTCAAGTCCTCAGATATGAATGCCTTCAGGCAGCTTTCAGAGAGTCCACTAAGTATTGTCCGGCTCCATCAGTCACCTTTATTGCATTTTGTATCTGGTTATTCTCCAAACCACTCTCTTTATGAAATAGTACATATTGAATCACTCTGATTAATCCTACTTAAATTATCGGCCACTCATTATTCAACCTCTGTACCAGGTCTTAAAATTTTCTAGAGTCTTGGAAACTCCCCAGTTTGGCTCTGTGAATCCATGTTTTATGACAGTCCTGCTCTCCATACTCATGGTACACTCATCTTTCTGTAATCCGTTTCCATTCTGCTGTCTTACTCGATTAAAAACAAAAACAAACAACGAAACAAACAAAACATGCCCCCCATCAAAAAGCCAACGAATCATTCATTTATACAAGGTTTTATGTTTGTAATAAGCCCCATTACCCTTTCTATCCTCTCCTGCAGTTACTGCTCCCTTCCTGCCTTCTCAGCTAATCTCCTTCTGTGTGTGTGTGTGTGTGTGTGTGTGTGTGTGTGTGTGTGTGTGTGTGTGTGTAGGTCTTATGAAATTAGTTACTGTTTCTTCTTCATGACTGGAACAACGGCATCTCATCCAGAAAGACAATATTTCATTACACCCTCTTCCTCCTCTAGCTCTTAGAACCTTTCTTTCCTCCCCTTCTTCATAGTGCTCCCTGGCGCCTGCAAAAGGAGGATACAAATATCCCAGCTAGGGCTCAGTCCTCAACTGTCACGTGTTCTCAGCACCTTGACCAGATATGAGTCTCTGCATTAACCCTCACTTACTACAAAAAGAACATTTTCTGATCATTCCTCAAAGCAGGTTTAAATTTTAATGAGGGAGTTGATCACCCTAGGGCCTGTGGCCCCTTTCAGTCATAAGCTTTCAATTAATTAGGTTACAGTACCGATACTGTATTCCCTTCCATGGAGGGCTCTTAAATCTAAAAACGTGCATTATTATTGGTCGCCATATCTTGCTGGTAGGTTGGTTTCATAACACAAGTTATGTAACTGGGTAAGACCAGGATAAATTTTCTCCTGCAGCAGCATGGCATAGCACTTGCTGGTACTAGGAACATTTGACATGGGGGACGGGAGCTTCAAACTCAGTTCCAAGAACTTTTCTCTGTGCCCTACATCTAAAGTGTGTTATCTCTGGCAACAAGGTCCTTCTATCTAGTTGTAGTGAACGATCAAGAGAAAACAGCAATAGCCTGTGACGTTTTGAGAGCCTCTGGGGTCTCCCTTACCAATAACTCATGGGTAAATTGAACCACACTTTCTTAAATCTAATTGTGATAACGAATTTTGATTGTCAGCTCAATAGGATTTAGAATCAACATAGAAACAGTTCTCTGGCCATGTATGTGAGGGTTTATCTAGAATAGGGTAATTGACACGGGAAGATTTCTGACCCCCCCCCCCCAAATGTGGGGAGCGCTGCTCCTGTTCCCTGGGCAGCAGTCCTGGGCTGAATAAAAAGGAAAATGCAAGCTGAGCAGCAGTTTTCATCACTCTAACCCTCCTGACTGCAGAAGCAATGTGATCGGCTTCCTCAAGCACCCACTGCTGCAACTTCCCCACTGCGATATATGGTCCTCTACACTGCGAGCCAAAGAAAACCCTCTTTATTGGCTTTTGTCAGGTATTAGAGAAGTAACCCCTGAGTCTTGAGTGCAGCTTTTGGCACTGTCACTTGGGTATACCTTTAAAATAATCTTTTATGAACAGAGCAGATGTTTTTAAAGCCCTTAATGTCTAAACATGGCTTTAATTTATCTTTCCTCCCGACTGATAGCTGGAATTTGAGGTTCAAAATAATTTCCACTCAGAATTTTGACGGCATTGCTCTGATGTTTTCTGGCCTCTAGCCCTGCTCATGAAATGTCTGAAACCAATTTAGCCTTTCTTCCTTTGGAGATAAATGTAATCTCCTCGGAAGCTCTTAGGATCTTCTTCAGAAACTTAGTGTTCTGAAATTTATGGGGACGTGTTTTGATTTTTTTTAAACTTAGCAACAAATGGAATCATCAGTATGAAGGAATGCTGGTTTGTTTAAGCTTTGGGTAACCTCGCCCCGTCATCCCCTGATAATTGGTCACATCAGTTGCTTACTGACTTCCTCCTAGAATCACTAGGAGATGGATATTGGTCTCCTGTATTGATTGCTTTGAAAATTTTCACAATTCCTGCTCATCATTTTCTCCAGATTCTGAAAGGTTCTTCACTCCTTAATCTAGTATTCTATCAAGTTTACAAAGGTCTAGAATTATATCTTAAAGTTTAAAAATTCTTACTTCTTTTATCATTGCAGCCTGCTCTTATCCTATAGATCAGACGGTCAAATCTTCCTCCTAAAAACAATCACATTATTTTAACATCCCATTCTCTTTGAAATATTGTTTCCTTCTATGCTCATTTATTCTTTTCTATTATTTTTATTTCTTCTACATTTTTCACATAGCTGATAATCATGGCTATACATTCATATTTTGAGTGAAAGAGTAGGATAATTGTTAAATGCTTCTGTCCTGAGTTCCTCACCAGCTCCCTGTGCTAGACTCCATTTGTGATGTACAGAAATAGGTGAGAAGTTCATCTGTGCCCTCATGGTTGCCACTAGGGACTCATTCTTCACACTGTGGACCAGAACCTCTGGACTGAAAGCGTTAGCACGGATCAGAGGAGACTCCTTCAACCTGTTTCTGTTTAAGTAATGAAGCCTTTTAACACGAAAAATAGGTGAAATGTTTACACTTCTGAAAAAAAAATAGATACATAACTTTTATCTATTAGATAATCAAAAATCTACTTTAAGATATTGGAAAATGGCAGGTAAATGTGTGGAACAAGAAAATATTGTGCTGCATGAGGTGACCAAGACCAAGAAAGACAAAACACATATGTTCTCTCTTATTTTTGGACTTTGGATTCAACTCTGCAGATATGAACATATCATCTAGAGTAAAGGTAGATATTATGGAAGGAAAAAGGGACCCAGGGTGGGGGTGGGGTTACAGAAAGAGCTCTAGAGAAGGGAATAGTAAGACATATGAGCTATGGAAGGGAGAATGAGAAGCCAGCAGGTGAAGTCTTATCTGGGGAGGGGGAAGAGAGGACAACGTGGAGGGGAAGCAAGGGAGGTGGGATGTATAAAAATAAGGATGTCTAAAAAAGCCATAGGGAATCATATTATTGAATATTTACTTACATATATGTTTACTTACACATATTTTTACATATATACAAGTTTATGTGTATTCATACATATATAATAAAGTTATACCACTTGGGGGTGACAGTGTTTCGTTATGAACCATCAACTATCTAACAGAAAACTCAGAACCCAGTGCTATATATAGCAAACCTTTCTGTTCTTTCTTTCTTTCTTTCTTTCTTTCTTTCTTTCTTTCTTTCTTTCTTTCTTCCTTCCTTCCTTTTTTCCTTCCTTCCTTTCTTCTTTCTTTCCTTCCTTCCTTCTTTCTTTCCTTCCTTCCTCTTTGTTTCTTCCTTCCTTCCTTTCTTCCTCCCTCCCTCCCTCCACCCCTTTCTTTCTTCCTTTCCTTTTTTTCTGAGTAATTAGTCAGGGGAGCCCAAGTGACCCTAAAATAACAGACTATTTCTGTTACCTTTAGATGACTTCCAGAAATTAAAGGTAAGACTCTATTGCTGAAGATACCACAATATTCAGACACTGGAACTGGTGGAATTGAACTGGTACTGACCTGAAGTCCTCTTCCCTGAGAGCTAGCTCCAGAAGGAGCTACGTGAGCAGTCATGAGAGGAAAGCAATCAACAGTCCTACCTAGCAATAGTGAAAATGAACAACAACAATGACCAGAATGACAAGATATCCTAGGAGGTGTAATAGTGGTACTTATATCCCGTGAGTCACCAGCAGCCATCTAAGTAGACCAATGGCCTACTCAGGTAGGAATGCCAGTCCACTAACTGTGGCTAGTGAAGCCATGGACCTCTGAAAAGAATCTGCTATTGCCACGTCACTATTTAGAATGCCAGTTCATTCTAAATAGTTATCCATTTACTAACAGATAAATGTAGCTCTAACATGTCACCAAAGAAGCTTCGTTTTGTAGCTGACAGACAAATACATAAAACTTCATCTGATCAAGATGCCGAGAACACCTGAATATGGGTTGCCCAGTCCCAATTGATACATCTTTAATATAACTTCTTCAGCTAAGGCTCAGAGACTATTATGGAAGAGGGGACAGAAAGATTGTAAAAGTCAGGGAATTAGGATGGGCCATCTGACGTAAGATAGTGTCTTCTATATACGATATGAAAACCATACCCAGACAATCCCAACAATAAGGTTGCCTATACAAGATCTAAACAATGACAATACCAATTGACAAGCCAACATGAATGGGGGAATTTACACAAGGTCCCATCACTAAAAAAGAGCTACTGGTAGTTAATGGTTGCTGAGAGAGAGAGAGAAAGAGAATCAGCCTTCCTCAGGGATGAGACCTCCAATAGTGTAGCCAATCCCAAGAAGCCAGCCCTAAACACATGATCAACACTAAATAATCTCAACATGTTATGTTTATAAACATAAGTACATATATACGTTTAACAATTATAAAGAATAAGAGGCAGCCAGGCGGCGGTGGCACACACCTTTAATCCCAGCACTTGGGAGGCAGAGTCAAGCAGATCTCTGTGAGTTCGAGACCAGCCTGGTCTAAAAGAGTTAGTTCCAGGACAGGCTCCAATGCTACAGAGAAACCCTGTCTCAAAAAACCAAATTTAAAAAAAAAAAAAGAAAAGAAGAAGAAGCCATGAGTTTAAGGAGTGGAAAGGTTATGGGAGCTGGGGATTAGAGAGGAGAGAAAAGAGGAGAATGATGTAGCTACAGTACTTAAAAAAAAAGAGAGAGATGTATTTATCTATTATGTATAGTGTCCTACCTACAAGTAATATATGCCTGCAGGCCAGAAGAGGGTACCAGATCTCATTATAGATTGTTGTGAGTCAACATGTGGTTGCTGGGAATTGAATTTAGGACCTTTGGAGGAGTAGCTAGTGCTCTTAACCTCTGAGCTATCTCTCCAGTCCCTGGATACAGTACTTTCATACAAAATCTTAAATGTATATCATATTATTCTATTGCCTTCTTAATTTTCACTTGATAGAATTTATTCCTTTCTAAAGTCTATAATAATATGTTATATTAATTTATAATTATGATACCAAAAAGAAATGTAGTCAAAGGGGATTTCTTCTTTGGCAAGTTTATTGTGATTGTTAGTCTCCTCTATTATACATTCTTCTTTATGCTCTAGGATCATTGCATACAAAGGATACCATATGTCTTGTCTTATTTATTACTCAGTAACTCAAACTCCATAAATGTATTAGTCAATGTACTTGACTTATATCGTTTTAAAAGGTGCGTGTGTGTGCTTGTGTGTGCGTGTGTGTGTGTATGTGTGTGTGTGCGTGTGTGTGTGTGTGCATGTGTCCTAGTTAGGGTTTCTATTGCTGCAATGAAACACCATGACCAAAAGCAAGTTGCAGAGAAAAGAGTCTATTTATCTTCTATTTCCACAGCATTGTTCATAATCAAAGGAAGTCATGACAGGAACTCAAACCTGGAGGCCATGGAGGAGTGTTGCCAACTGGTTTACTCTTCATGGCTTTCTCAGTCTGCTTTCTTACAGAACCCAGGACCATCAGGGATGGCACCACCCACCATGGTCTGGAACCTCTCTTACCAAATATTAATTAAGCAATTCTCTACAAGCCCATTTAAAACCCAGTTTTTTGAAGGCAAATTGAGATTTCCTTCTCTCAGATGACTTTAGTTTGTGTCAAGTTGACATAGAACTATCAAGCACTGTGTGTGTGTGTGTGTGTGTGTGTGTGTGTGTGTGTGTGTGTAATGTGTGGGTTTATTGTAATATTATGGGAATATTGGATGGTACTAATTGAAGTATTTTAAGGTTCTGAGAAAAATAAAATTTGAAACCATTTAAACAAATTTTATACTGGTTCTTAAAATCAAATTACAGAAACCTTTGACTTTTAACATTTTATTCTATTGGACAACTTTTCTTTTTCTAAACATACTTAGAATTTTACCTTTATTCTTGGAATTTGAAAGTTTTTCAATGATGGTTCTTCAGGAAATAATTCCCTTTGATATTGAGGAATACCTTAGGATACAGACTTGTAGATTTTTTTCAGCTCTGGAACAAATTGTTTTTCTTCAGTCCACTTAGAAAGAATTTGGTTACCACCTTAACATTGATGGTACTGTTACAGCAGTGAGCACACCTGGCCAGATTGGTTATTACTGTAGCTTGCAGAGCTCACAGCTGGGAGAGACAATTGATGACCACTCCCAGCAGTCTACAGCATATCTGCTGGTACCATGAAAGCTAGTCAGCAGGGAAGAAGCTTCCAGAAATCTTTCAGCTGGATTTCTCCATATCCTGTGACCAAAAATGGGTGATGTGTTCAGCAACAGGGTCTTGCCATCAAGTTCCAGTGAGCAACCAAGAGTAATAGGAACAGCCCGTATTGTTTTGTGGGTCTCTGAGACAACAACCAAAGGGAGGTATCTCATGCCCAACACCAATGTGGAATACTGCCTTTTGAAGATGTGTGTGATGGTTATCACTGTGATTTTATGCAGTGTTTATTTGATCACTATTGTGGTCATTGGACGTTTCTATTTTTTTTTTGTGTGTGTGAAATATTGTTCAAGTCTTTGGCAACGTTTTTCAAATTAGTTGTTAAAACGTTTTCAGAACTTAAAGTATTTATGCTGCCCATTATCAGAGACATGTATTGTAAACTTTTGATCAGTTTCTATCTTGCCTTTTCATTTATATTCTTTACTTTTAGTTTTGTGTATGAGTAGGTATGTGTGTTTATGTTGGAGGAATGAATGCATATGTTCAGATGTGGGCATTCCTGTTAGCTCATGTGTGTGGAGGCCACAGAACACGTTTGTGTGTCATTCCTCAGGAGCTGAATGCCTTTTTTAGTTTTGACCCAAGGTCTCTTAAGAGCCTGGAACTCACTAAGCTAAGCTGGTTGGGTCCCAGAGAGCCTCGGAAATCCCCTTGTCTCCACCTCCTCAGTAGTAGAGTCACAAGCCCATGTCACCCATGCTGCCATGCTCGGCTTTTTTTTTTTTTTTTTTTGTGGGTGTGAGTTCAGGTTTTCATGCTCCCCCAAGAAGCACTTTAAAGATAGACTTGCTTCTATGTCCACCTTCTCATTTTCATTAGAAGAGAAACCAGATTTTGACAATGTCCAATTTTTTTCTTCTCTTTTTTTTTCTCTTGCAGTTGTTACTTTTTCTCACTACTAGTAGCATGTAGGGATTTTGGAACCATAATGGCTTGTCATGACTCAGATAGAATGGCTTCCCGATATCTAATGAGTGCAGGACAAGGGTGGGGACTCTGGTAACAGTTCCGCCCATTACCTAAAACAACCCAATCCAAAGTGTCAACAGGGCTATGGTTGAACAATCTTTATTTAAAGTGGTTTACTAATGTCCAAACAACTTTATCATTTTCTCCTCAGGGAGCTCTTATTAGGAAGCTGTTTTTATCTGATTTACAAATTTATTAGGTTTTATGTTTTCATATTGGCAGCTATTATATATCAAGTATTTATTGTGATAGAAGTTCCATTCTATCTGTTTTACATATGCTTCATTTAATCCTAGAAATACGATTTTCTTCCTTCTTTACAGATGGAGACACTGAAGCCAGAAAGGGAAAAAATCCAACTCTGGTCTTTACCATTTTATTTTGCTATTAATATTAAGATAATCTAGTCTTCCAGCAGGTCTTAATATTAATTAATTTTGTACAGTGGTTAATTGTACATTGTTAATTTCATACAATGGTTAGATTGAAATTTAGGGTGGTAAGGGGACAGATGGAAGTTTCATCTCTGTTTTACAGATTGCCAAACTCTGACACAGGAGACAGTTTAAGGCTAGTTTAAGGCATTAGCTGCTTCTACCTTAATTTTTGTTTGTGCTTTCCGTTTAACTGTGGTGAGGACCAAAAGTGGTGTTAAGTGGGCTTTGCATAGCATTAGTGAAAGGCTTAGGCAATCTCTTAGAACTCAGAGAAAGCCGTATGAGCAACCTGCATAAAGGTGCAGTCTACCTCCAGAGTGCCGGAGCAGACCCGGTGAGGAGCGGTGAGAAGCAGGATGGTAACCGAATAGGCACATTTTCTGAGGCTTCTTTCAAATTCTCTCCATTCCCTTCATATTACAGCTGGGCATCTTCTGGAGTTCTGATAATATTAATTAGGCATTTCCCCACCATCCAATTGTGCTCTAGGATGTTTCTACCATACCAAGTCTACCGTGGCACTGCCGATCTGAAACTCTCTTCACAGGGCTTTTGTTTTATGGGCATTGTGGGATATCTTTAGGGTGCTATGCAAAGACAGCGAGGCTATACCATCCGTGAACAGTCAGTCTTCCAGTTCCAACCTGAGCAACTCAGCTTTTTGTATCTATGTGTTTTTCACTATGTTGATTTCTAGTTCATGACTAAAAACGCTTAAAGCATTTTGCTGTGCTGTGCAAAGTCCAGAATCTTGAGCATCACAGAAACAGCCCGCAGTGGTTTAGTGAACTGCAGGTCCTGCCAATTACAGCTGCTTTCCTCTGCCATAGACATGCACTGTGTGGTACAGCTGTGGCGCTTGCGTGGTTCTCTGGAATATTGGGAACTATTTTATTTTTTGAATGCACTGTAGCCTTGTTTTGTTTTATATTTTTCTTTTTTAAAATTCATTTTGGATTCATTTATTTTTATACTATATGAAATATGTGTTTTGCCTACATTTATGTCTGTGCACCACGTGTGTGCCTAGTATCAGCGGAGGCCAGAAGAGGGCATACAATCCCAAAGAACTGGAGTTCCAAATGATTGGAACTTGAGGGTGCTAGGAATTGAGCAGCTAATGCCCTTTACTGCTGAGCCATCTCTCCAGTCCTTGTTTATATACTTAAAAAAAAAATCTTTTCTACCTTTGGTACTAGCAAGTTTAAATTTAAAAGAGAATCTCAATTTGTATTCCACATGGATATGCCGATTTGTATTCTTACAACCAAGTATTTAAGAATCTCCATTGATCCACATCATCTCTAATGCTAGTTCAAATCAACTTATTACTTTTGAAGGCTAAGCAGTATAAAATTACATCTTATGGTCCTCTAAAGGATTTCCCCTGATTACTAATGAGGACAAGCACTTTTTCGTGTTTGTTTGACATGCCTTTTATCTACTGTGAGAAGCTATGCATGTCCTTTGCCCACATTTTCCGTATTATAAACTTCGTTGTACTTTCTG
>JAQHUG010000233.1:786128-803098 GCA_028555095.1 Dicrostonyx torquatus | reverse complement strand
CCACATTAAACAATAAAATGTGGGGGCTGGAGAGATGGCTCAGTGGTTAAGAGCACTGGCTGCTCTTCTAGAGGTCCTGAGTTCAATTCCAAGCAGCCACATGGTGGCTCACAACCATCTGTAATGAGATCTGGCGCCCTCTTCTGGCATGCAGGCCATGTATGGAGGCAGAATGTTATATACACAATATGTAAATAAATAAATCTGAAAAAAAAACCAAAATAACAAAATGTGAGAAAATGTCTCTCATATTTCCTCATGAGAAGCAGAAAAAAGTTAGTGATAAGATTTTGGTTGAGAAATTTAAAAAAATTAAGAATTGACAGTATCAGACATGTAGAAGGAATAGATATTGAAATATGAGGTGCTCAGACCTTTGAGGAAAAACAATTTGAGTAAATTCTTAAGATTATCTGTCATTTCAGGTGAAATAATTCTTGACATGAAGAGCTATTACTTGATAAGGGAGATCAAGACAACGTATATGAAAAAATTCATGATGCTGAGAGTTACTTAAGATATTATGAATAGGTTAATCATCCAGCAGTGGATGTCTTAAAGATTATCCAGTAATTACTTATTTCTCTTATTGAGGACTTTTGAGTGGCTTTAGAAAATGGTAATGATATAATCTTAATGAGTGAATGTACAATCAGATACAAAATTTGTGCATGTGTGCAATATGTGAATAATGTATAAAATAGTGACAGTAGGTGCTATGTATCTACTATTTTATGGGTTCATTTTATACAGTTTTTAGTGAGCATGTGATTCCTTATGGCATTATTGTAATGCCAAAATGTCAGGAGAGGAAAGGGAGAAAGACAGCCGTGAAATAATATTCTCAGGAGCTTTTGGGCCATGCAAAGTCCTTTAAAGGCAAAGGGAAGGTTTCCAAAGCTGATGTGATTTCATTCCTCTTTCCAACTGTTCCCAGAGAGTAGAAAGTGCTGGTCCTTACCAAGCTTTGCCCGGAAAATGACTTTCATTTTGTATTAGGGATTCATTTGGCATCCAGACTATTTCATTGTATCAAGAACAAGTTTCTGTACTGGAGAGATGGCTCAGTGGTTAAGAGAAAATACTGTTTTCTTAAAGGACCAGAGTTTAGCTCTTCCTAGAACCTCTATTAAGTAGCTCACAGTCACCTGTAACTCCAGCTTCAAAGGATCTGACCCCCTCTGCTGGCCTCCACAGGCACACACTCTCATACATACATATACAAAACAGAAGCACACACACTCATACACATATTTTTACAAACTCATATTCACACATTCACAGAGATACACACACACACTCATATACACAGAGATATAGGTGTATACATATACACATACTCACATGCATACAAACACACAGACACAAACATATGAGAATTAATGAATAAATCTTTTAGAAATAACAAGTTTTACAGTATAAAGGAAAATGCACAAGAAATACTATTTATCAAATCCTCAATGCAAAAATTATAATAAGAATTTAATTGAAATATTTTCTGTTTAGATGGGTGGTTCTTTCTTTGTCGAGTGAAACATCTGCTACTCAATCATATTTAGCATAAAGAAGAGATGCCTTTGTCTAAACCTCATTACAACTTTGATTTTAGAAAAACTGTATGTACACTACTTTATTTAAAGATTAGGAAAATATTATTGTTGGCATAAGTAAAATAGATTTTTGGATACAGTGCAAATTTATAAAGCAAATTGAAACATTAGAGAATATATTTTATCTCAAGCTTCCATGTGAATATGAAAACATAACAAAATTTCTACACCCGACTATCCATCAACATTTTATTTATAAAAGTAACTTTTAATTTTACACCATTGAAAATTGTTGCTTTCCTTCCCTTGTTTGGCTTTCTTAGAACTGGATCTGCATTTTGATAGGCAGGACTCAGGCCTCTGCACTTACAAGCCCTGGTCTGAATGCACCTGAGATTTTTTTTTTATTGCAATAGTTATGTCTTACTGCATCTGACATGTGACCTAGAAAGGATGTTACTCATTGTGTCTACACCAGTGCTCTGTTTTTAAAAGAAGGCAGGTGTCTGTATGTTCTCAGATACTGGAAACTTTTATTTCAGTCCCAAGGATTTTCCTGTTGCATATTCTTTTCCAGTGGGCATTGGATGTTGGACATTATGTAGAAACTTGACCTTGCCTTATAAAAAGTCAAATGCTTCAGTCAGAAATGTCACAAAAGCAGATGGTGAGAGAGACTATACTAGTGAGTCCTTCATGTTAAAAGAAATTATAGTTAGCTTCATATTGAATGAGTGCCAAAAGAGCACTAATTGATTAAAAGATGGAAAGGAAAGCATTTTAGAATATTTTTGATGCAACATCCCGGGAAAGATACCAGTGAATACAATTCCTGTAATACATGTGAATATTTAGGTGAGCAAAATTTACGTGCGTTCTTCATACTGGTTTTCTGCAGTTTAAAACGGTGCCTTTTCTCTTTCCATTATACAATCATTCCACAACTTTACATTCAATCAGTCCACACACTTTTCCTTGGAAAGGAGCTGTAACATGAGTTCTTATTTGCATTTGCACAGAGAAATTCCGACCTAAAGTTGCCATATCAAGTACCTGCTTTGTCTTATCAGGTACTGCAAGGACACCAAGTGTCCAGGATACTCTGAGGCCTCTGAACTACCTCACTGCCACACAGGCCATATTTTTAATAACCCCTTTAACACAGAGCAGGGGAAACTTCAGTCATACATGGATCAGGATGCTAATGCAGGACATCCTCCCAGGAGAAGGGAGTGCATCCTTAGACTTGTTTTTTTTTGTTTGTTTGTTTTTTTTGTGACACATATTTTCTGTCTAAATTCTTTAGCAAGGACTCTTGAGGCTCAGCGTGGTGAAGAGCGTCACTTCCCCAGTTGTGATACAAGTGACAAATATGTCTTCCACTATGGGCTGGGAGTTATACCAGTTCAGTGTCATCGAATGACTGGTAAAACTGGTCCTCAAGGTTTCCTTGATCATTGCACAAAGGGGAGACAGACATATTCCTGAAATGGCTCCCAGCACCCGGTGACTCTACACATATCACATCCCATGTGGTTTAGGTACCGAGAGAATATATGCTGCGTATTGATGAATGGTCACCTGAAGCAACACAGATATATTTGGCTGAGGAATACCAAACCCCCATCATGCAGCTACCCTATAAACTGGAATAGTTACAAACATAGACGCTTGTACAGCTATAATGACATTTCCTTGTATCACATCTATCAGGTTACAAACGGCTAATAATTTTCTTTTCTAGTTACAGTCAAACATTATAATGACACACATCATAAATCAGCATCAACACAGAACATTGCTTAGCAGAAATAAATGTACATGCATTGCAGAATGATCTGAGATTACAAAAATATATCAGAAGTCAAAAGTCACTTGTGTGGAGAAATGCTATATCTTTAGTTTATTGAGATTGTTTGGAGGATCCTAATGTACTGTCACCGAAAGAATAATTTTTCCTTTACAATCTACTTAGCAAAGATTTATCGATCCTTCCCCCCTTCATAGAGAATTACTGATCCATTTTAGAAAATCAGATTTTCACACCTTTCAGGAGAATGTGCCCGGCACTGTACTCAGGGGACTGCCTGGGAAGTTGACTTTGACACTCGGGTCCCTTGGAACGTGCACACCACAGCCTAGTGTCTCACTGCTGATTTGTTGCACCAGGCAGTAAATACTTTCATACATTTATAGAGAAATGATTGTTCTGCAAGGACTTATTTTTCCATGCTAGTGGATGTATTCAGGCACTGTCATTTGTGTACACAGCGTTCGTAGATGTAATGCCTTCTCTCTTCCTTTCCTTTATCCTGTCTTCTCAGCTCTGATGTCTGAACAGTAAGGTAAGATAAAAGTTGTTGAAATTCATGCTGCAAAGCCATGGGATGCTGTGGAATTTTTCAGTGTGGGTGTAAATAACTTTCTTTGAGACATGTATGCCTGCTCTTGCTTCATTATGAGAGTAACCAAGGTAGCTAAGCAGCTGACGTGCTATATTGAAGTATGCATCATAATGAAGGTGATTTATTGTAATTAAAACAGCACAGAGAGGAGCTTTGCATCAGGCATATTGTCTCATGGAAGAGCTTAATAGAGAAAATTATTATTAGTTATGGATTTGGGTGGAGGATGTTGTTTACCATGAGTTACATGATTAGTAAGAATCTCAAGCAGCTTTTTGAGTTCTGAATCAAGAGGAAAGAAACACTCAGCAAAAGAAGGATTTTCACACTGGCAGGAGGCTTGTGTGAAAGAACGGAGAGAGGGCAAGACAAGAAAGACAGCTAAGAAAATGACGTGAGTCTGAAGTGTTCCGGGCAGGAGCAGTTCTAGAATACTTTATTACATATCTATGGAGACAATGGCACGGACTGTAAGTAGCTCCTGTCTCTTGATATAATAACACACATAAAGTCAGGGTCAGATTGGGTTCGCACTGGGCTTTGATGCTGCAGAAGGTCACTAGGAGAATCGATGAACTAAAATGAGCCTTGAGTTTCATGCAATCAATGTTATTTTTCTATTAAAAGTGGACAATACTGGGTATAAGTCTCAAGCTTCAAGTGTGGTTTGTCTGAGCTTGTCAGATCAAGCATACATTTTGGCATACATGGGTTGTTTATTATCATAATTGAGAAGATGAGAGAAAACTGGACAAGAAAGTGGAAGCATTGTCTGTAAGTTTGAGCCCCTGCTATAAGGGCAACTAGATTAGGATCATGTGGCTGTGAAGGGGACTTGTGCTTTTGTTATTTTTAATGAATTAAAACCAAGAGAAGCCTTTAAAATAGAAATAAATTACTGAAAATAAAATATTCCTAATATGTGGCTGTAGTTTTACTGTTTAACCCCACCCCCACAAATCTACTGTTGGACTTTGTTGATTGTCCAACAATTGAAATTGAAATTGAAAACAAGTGGATAGAAAAATTCTCCCACATATGTATTTTTTCATACAATTTACAAGTTTTAAAAATTTTCACTGAGTAGAAAATGTTTTATTATCTGTGGAGGCAGAAGAGTCGAGTTTTTGTTGATGCTTCAGGTCCTTCATCTGCAGGAGCGAGGAGATTCTTGTTAATAAGACAGTCATAAATGCAATTTTCCTAATAAATTGGAACTTCTGGGGCAGCTGGAGGACCTCCCAGGGGACTCTTCATTTTGCCCCACCATCACTAAGATGCTTCTCTGTTGTTATTTAGGAGTGAGGTTACCATGGAAGCCTTTGCTACTTCCTTCAGGGAGATGGTGAACGAGAGAAGGCTGAGGTCTATAGAATATTCCAAGTCTATTGCAAACTATCCCTCTGCTCTTTACCACAGCAGGCTGGCACAGCAGAGAGACAATGGACAGATTCTGTACTTCAGGTGACATTTTATTTCTGATCTACCAAGGAAACTAGGTGAAGGAAATGCCCAAACACTAAACACCAGGAAACTGAAGGAGACAGGAACTATTTCATACTCTATATACTGATGCACACTGAACCCTGAATTACCGCTTGATGAGGGTGGTGCTCAGATTTTCATTCTTCCCCCTTCTAAAAGTCACAATGTTAGCTACTTTTTTATTCTAATTTGATTCAAACATCCAGGATTCAAATTTAGTAATGGAAAACTGAGGGAAATGAGTGGGTAGCATCACTAACCATCATTGATCTATACCCTAAAGCCAACTCCACATTTCCTCACAGAGGCTCTAACAGACTACAGTAAAATATGTCTCCCCGAACCCCAAAGCTAGTTAAATGTGTTTGCCACAGTATTAGTTAAGACTTTTTTTTGAGTTTGTTTAATTATAATAATTATTTCTAAACAATGCAAAAAAGAGCTACTAAAAATGGCATTTTAAAGAATATTTAAGTTGAACAGAATCTCAAATTTCAGGACTCTTCTTGAAATATGTGGAAAAAATGCATATACTATACATTTTTTTAAATAGGAAATTTGATTGGGGAAATGCGGTATTTTCCTTTGCTTTGTCAATGGCTCTCTAACAGATATAACTTCAAACAATATGAGCAAGGTAGAACTTTCAAAATTGTAGCTGTGATTCTTACCTTTCAGGATGAATTTATTCACAGAAATAATAGAACACTGAAGTTTTCTAACATAGGTTGCATGGTATGTGTGTACATGTTCATATGTGTGCTCACATATGTCCATGCATGTGGGGGCAAGAGGTAGACCTGAAGAATCTGCCTCTCTCGCTTTTTGTCTTGTTTTCTGAGGTAGGGGCCCTCACTGAGCCTGGTGCTAACTTGGTAGACCAGATGCACACCATGTTTCCGCCCTCTGGGAGGGCGGAAGTGCGCTGCTGTGCCCAGCCTTTTCTATCCTTACTGAGAGTCTGAGCTCAGGCCCCCATGCTGGCGTGTCAAGCACTTTATCAGCTGAGCTGTCTTCCCAGCCTCAGAGAAAAGTTTGTAAAGATCATATTTTGTGCTCCAAGAAGGAAAAAAAATCAAATATTAATTTCAGTACATTTTTTTATTATTTTGCTTGAAAATTGAGCCTTTTATTTCCATTATTTTTGTATTGTGAGTTATTATACCTTACCCATTTAACTGATGATGCTGTAATATTCTAACCTGGAAATTTTGCTAAAATGAAAGAGACATGCTTTGTTGATTACCATTTTGAAGTCCCCCTTATATAACCCTCATTTGAAAAATGAACTTTGAGCCCCAGTCACTGTTAAAGGCCTTTTGGGGAGGTTGAATTGAGGCTGCCGGCGAAATGCTTCTGGCTCTGAAATCACTTTTCTCTCAGATGAGGATACTGAGGTAATAGAAAAACTCTTAATCTCAAAAGCACCCTGAATGTGCCACCCAGAAAATTAACCTCATTCATCGCCTTCCCCCACTTTCATTTTTTTCTTTTTTTGAGATCTCAGAAAAATTGAGCACATAAATTAAAGTGTCCCCTGCCCTAAGTTATGCACCCGCCTGTACTCCCCAGCACCCGTGGGCTCCAGTCCTCAGCAGTACCACTGGGTTCTCATTTTCTCCCAGATGAACTCTTTGTCAACCTTTTTTTTTTTTATTTTTAACTTCCATGATCCAAAGTGCCTTCTTTTTTTTTTAATTGTTAAAAGAAAAATTTACATTTACTCCCCCTTGTCCCAGGCCCTCCTGCTCCCCCAGTACCCCACCTCCCTCCCCCTGCTTCCTTAAGTTGGGGCAGGATACCCTGCCCTGTGGGAAGCCCAAGGCCCTCCCCTCTCCATCTAGGTCTAAGAAGGTGTGCATCCATATAGAATAGGTTCCCAAAAAGCCAATGAAGCTTACCTTCTTTTCTTTCTAATTTTCTTCATTTTTAAAAAAATTATTTATGGTGGTTATTTCTGCAGAAAATCCCACTTCCAAGCTATGTTCACTTTCTCCTTAGCATGGATAGCAGCATGCCAGGCAAACAAAGAGGTGCCATTCTCATTGGGCATATGCTTGATTTGGAGTGTATTTTGGAGATGCCTTCAATGTTTCTAAAAACAACAGAACATGTTTGTCAATCTTTTCAAAGACAGTTCAGTTTGTTTTTGGTTTTTTTTTTTTTGTTTGTTTGTTTGATTTTTTTTTTTTTTGAGAAGATCCGGTTGACTGTGCTGTCTGGACAGACCTTCCTTTCATGGGCTTACAAGTTGTTTTTGAGGCTCTTCAGGTCTGTCATTCAGTTCTTGCAAAAGCCAGGAATCAACAAGTCCCCACTCCAACCATTAATTTAGACAAACTAAAACAGTACAACAAACTATTTTCCACACATTGGTAAATGCAATTGACAGTAGGTTTACATTGGTAGTCTTAAAGATTGGAGCCTTTTCTGGAAAAGCTTACTTTCCGTAAGTCATTTACTAAAGGGGTGAGTTGAGGAAGCACGTGGCTTATAAACTCTGGAGTCCCTCCCTTGCAGCAGAAGATTGATTCTTCCATGTGCAAGGACTGGTTGACAGATTTGCTCTGGGCCAGTGAGATGCTGGTGGAGTTCACATTAATTGACATGCTCTCTTCTATCAAAGGTATCCATCAGTGTCTGTAAAGGGTTGGTTCCAGGTCATCCCACAGATTCCTAAATCTAAGATTATACACCTTTCTATGAATTGTCATTGTCTTAGCTTATCACCTATTTGTATTTTCTCATGTACTTTAATCTCTAGGTTATTTATAATACCTAAACCAATATGAACATTACGTAAATAGCTGTCCTGTGGTATTATAGGGAAAATAGTGATAGGAATATAGTCTCTGTACATGTTCATATGAATGGATTTTCACAAGTTCTTTTAGACTTCAGGTTGGCCACATTTGACCATGTTGACACAGAGGGCTGAGTGTACTGTGTTTGTTCACAGTTAAGATCACCTAACTCCCTCTGGATTCAAAACCTATGTTTGCTTCAGAAGAAAAGTCACCTTACTTTTGTAAAATTTGAATGCTTTGGAATATTCAAGGTCTCTATATGTTTTAGAAGACAGTAGCATTTTTGTTTTCTGGAATAAGTGTATGTGAATCCCTAAAAGTATGCATAAATTTAAAGAGACAACCAAGAGAAAAGATTCTTCACACCACCTCATGCACACATCACCACCCTTGCTTCTCTAAAGAAATACGGCCCCAGGGTAATTTGAATATTAGGGAATGTCTTTCCATTCTTTCAATATGGTTTACCTTCAATATAACCCTGAAATAAGCGAAGTTTTTTGTTTTGTTTTGTTTTGTAGGTCTTTAAAATTGTGTTATTGATATTGTTGACATTTTAAAGCCATGTCTAGCATTCAGTCCTTACTTTTCTGGGTTATGTCAATTGACTCTTTCCCATTCATTTCTCTATTAAAAGCTTGACAGGTGTAGCGTTCACCTTAGGACTCTCACTACTTTGTTGATCTTAGTCATATTTTTGTGGTTTGTATGGGGTAAGTGAGATAGCTTCCTTTTATGCTTCCCTCTATCAAGGGGGATTATATTACATGTAATACAAGGAGTGGGCACTAAGGATATTTTGTAAGTACTGAAGATGGAACTACTATTAAAATTCATTTTTGATTTCTTGAAAAGAATACACACAGAGAGAGAGAGACACACACACTCACAGCATGAATTCAGGCCAGTTTGAATTCACATAAGTTTTGCCATACAATTATATCACAGTATTGACATTAGGGCCCCTGGGGTGTCTCTTGTACTGCTGATTTGCAGTTTACTGGTTCCACAATTTCATTACTCTCAATCTGATTTCCTCAACAGTTCTCCTTCTATTTTGCCACGATCAAAAGTTCTGCTTGGGGTGCCAGATACATGAGGATCCAAGATACTGGCATCATATTCCATTTCCTTGATTCTTGGATGTTCACATCATGTTCTACATTTTATTAAAAGAAAAAGAATCAATAGTCTAGTAGCCTTATTAATTTCCATTGAAATCTGATGTTATTTGGGGGAGAGTCATTCCTCTGATGTCTACAACTTTAATTTTATAAAGTACAGATGAACCCTTTTGTGACTACATCAACTAATTACATTTGCTTAAGGAAGAATGAGAAGAGACTATATTTTTTCTTTACTTTGTCTATATAAACAATCTCCATAATTGAAAAAAGAAAAGAAAGATATAATAGTGATCCCATGTAATCCTAATTAGTTCAATGGATACCAGGCATCTATCAATCACTTATATAACTTAGAAGTGGGCATGTGTTAGTCAAACAACCATCAGCTTGTGAGTTAATAGTCCCTCTAAAGCAAATGTCTTTAGACACAGAGAATACCTTGGGCATGGGTCTTGACATATCTCTGAAAATAGAACCCCAGGCAGAACATGCCTAAAACCTGTCTTCCCACCTTTTGATCAATAGATGAGCATTAGGTAAGCAATGCAATTGGAAATTAGATTAGAATTTTGATTGGGTCTTGATGTGCTGAGATGTTGGATCATAAAGAAAGTCCAACACAATGATTTCAAATTCCTGTTGAACATAGGTTTCTGGAATCCCAGGTTTAAGTGCCTTGTAGTGAATTCTCTCATCTGCTGCCTTTTATCAAAAGCTGTAGTGACAAGATTTTCATGACTTTCATAATGAAATGACTGTACTGGATTGCTCTATATTTCTTGATAAAATTCACATACATATGTATTATATACGAACATACATGCATACATATATATGTACACACATACATGTACATATTTATAGTTTGATACATATCAGATATATAAACACACATGCATATATTCATAATGCATTGATAATTCTTCTATCATATTCACCACCAATTTTATTGTTTTGTTAATAGGCTTGCTCTCTTCCTAAAACTGCTTTCCTTCTGGACTTTCCTGTACCTGTGAATCCCTTTTACTCATCTCAAACCTTCATCTGGAAGTAATTCAGTCAACTTTGTCAACTTTGTCTTTTGTTAGGAACTTCAAAGGGCCAATAGTATTCTTGAAGTTGAAGTAATATGTACTTAGTAAAGTATACATAAATTTTAGCATCATAGCATTATCATCAATGGCATTTAATAAAATTATTTACCCTCTCTTTAAGACCTACTTTAAAATCTCATTTTTAATTAGTAATGAATGCCATTTCTGAGAAAATAAAAATATTATTTCCTAAGGCAATATCAGAAATAGATTAAAATTTCAGCAGAGTTAGAAAATTACTCATAAGATATAAACTTTAATTTTAAAGATGACAAAGTTATGTTTTCTCCCAGAAAACTTTCACAGAGGAAATTCACCAAAATTACAGTTCAGTAGTTACTCTAAAGTGGAAGAATTTTGAGCAACTTTTATTTTTCTTTAATACTCTTTGATTTTATTTTCTTATAGTAATCATGTCTTGCTTTTTCAGCAATAAATGCTTAAATCTCAATACAAGAATTTATCACACAAGCAGTGATGCTCAGTCAAAAAATTTTCACCCCCAATCATCAGGTATGAGGACTCCAAACTGATACTATATTGTTGGACAGTATATGTGGTCCAGTTTCCCTGTACCCTTCCTGACATTTGTTCTGCTTGTCCACACCCTCTTGCAAAGAGGCATGCATGCACGTGTTCTGGAGCCAGGCAGTGGTGGCTCACACTTTTAATCTAAGCACCCAAGAGAGTCAAGTGGCTCTCTGAGTTCAAGGCCAGCAGTGTATAAAGTGAGTTCCAGGACAGCCAGGACTACACAGAGAAAATTTGTCTAAAAAATATAATAATTAAAAAAGCAAAAACCAGCCAAACTGACAACAACAACAAAAATCACTGTCCCCCCCTAATTGTTCTGTGCAATTCTCATGATTTTCTCAGTCCAGTTACTAAAGATTGGTAACTGGAAAGTTGCTATGATAAGAGTTTTTGCACTGTGGCAATCCACAGGCACTAATCAAGTCGTCTTTGTGGTATGGTCCTTGCTGTGTTTTTCATTCTTCAACTTGCCTTTAACTCGGCAGCACACTGTAAGTTCTGTTCCACACCTTTATAACTTTTCTCTGGTTCTTAGCATAGTCACAGGAACTTCTGTTACAGAGACATAACCATCTCTTTGTGTAGATGAATTTATATGTATTTCCTCCAATTCTTGATGTCACAAGAAAAACTGTGAGAATTATCATGCTTATTTATATCCCTTCATTCATTGTTGTAACTCTGAAGCATTTCCAGTGGAGACCTTTTCTTTTTATATAGAGCAGGCAAATTACTCTCAACAATCTTTGTAGAGCAATAGTTAATGGATTCAAGAACAATCATTTTAGTAGGCACATCAACCAGTTCTCCATTTTATGTTCAGCACTAGATGAAATAAACTTGTTGGTGTATTATTTAATTACCAATGAGGGGAATCATGTTTATTTTCAAAATGTCTGCTTAGTCATCTTTTGCCTTTTTAAGAATTTTTGTTATTGTTGACCCTTCAGCTTGATATATTGTAAATTTTCTCAAAGTATGATTTTTTCATCTTACTGAAGGCCTCATTTGCCTTATAAAACTCAAAACTTTCCTTTTGATGCATAGGTTTCCTTTTAGACTCACAGAAACTGCTTTTGATCTAAGTTACATGGATTCTTTAATATGATGTCATCGGGCTTCTACAAATGCTGTGGAAAAGGAGATCTCTGTACAAAAGCACATCTCTCTTCCCCACAGTTGCAGAATGAGTGCAATGTTCTTTTCTTATTTCCACTAGACCAATGGTTCTCAACCTTCCTAATGCTGTGACCCTTTAATATAGTTCCTTTCATTGTGGTGATGCCCAACCATAAAATTGTTTTCATCATTCTTTCATAACTGTAATTTTGCTACTGTTATGAGTCATAATGTAAATATCTGTGTTTTCTAATCGTCTTAGATGTCAATTGACTCAAGGAGTTGCGACCCTCATGTTGAGAATCACTGCCCTAGGGCCAAAGGAATTACTAATTTGATAAGGATACTGAGAAATTAATAGGTCCGATTTACAAATATGTGTTCCGACTGTTCTTAACACGGTTTTCTATGGCACTGCCTCTTGGCTTCTGGGATACATACTCTAAAGGATGAAGAGTGGGCCAAACACAAAGTACATTGCAAATTATTACACTGTGAACAGAGATATATTGCATTGTTATATATTTATATAAAAGTGCCTTATCAATAAATTTTTAAGACTAATAAAATCAGATATTAAGGGAAACACACTAAATGGGGAGTTAACATACTAGTTGTAAAGCTGTAAAATACATAGAAAGCTAAGTAAACGGTGACATCTATAATGTTACTTGCTGCTGAGACCTGCCTTCCTCATGTTTACTGTTTCCTGGATTTTGAGACATTTTCCTTAAGATGCAGTAACCATGGAAGCTTACATTGGGAGGAGTCTTTGTCATCAGCATCCCTAAGTGACTATGATGAACAGAGACCTCAACCAATCCATACTGCTAATGTCAGATGAACAGAAAACGATACTGTGTTATGCTCCTAAAACTTTGAAGTTGTTTGTTACTGCAGCTTAAACCTGCTGATGCTGACCATCAAATTCATCAATGCTATGATAAATGAATCTTATCAGAAGCTACTAGAGACCAAGTGAGATGCCCATATTTTTCTATATTTTAGTTTCTTCAGTTCTACACAGATGGCTAAGGTGTGCTTGCTGTGCATATTGATCCATTTTTTTATGAAAACAAATAGAGCAGAAGGCTGTTTTCTTTCTTTTCTCTCTCTCTCTCTCTCTCTCTCTCTCTCTCTCTCTCTCTCTCTCTCTCTCTTTCTTTCTTTCTTTCTTTGTCTCAAGTTGTGTGTTATGTTTTATCCTCCAATCAGAGATCATACCTTTGGAGGATGTGGAGAGACTATCCAGGACAAGTAAAACTGAAACCTGATTTTCATTGAACAAATGGTTCACTTCAGTTTTAAAAAATTTTGAAGAGTGCACATTGTGTGCCAGCCAGTTCCATACCTGCATACGATGTACCTTGACTGTCATATTAGTCACGTTGTTACTCTTCTGCATCTTTCTTCCTTTTCATGAGCCTATAGTCTGCTTGATGTTCTATCATTCCTTCAGATCCAGCTCCCCATCAGTCTGAAATCATATACTATTGTGTTCATGGGTCTGCTTTATTTCACTTAACATGTTCTCTAGCTCCATTCATTTTTCCTGAAAGTGACATAATTTTGTTCCCTTTTGTAGCTGTGTAGCTCTTGTGGAAAATGTTTTCTGGTATGTGTTTATGCTCTGTAAAATGGAGTGCAGAGGTAATAATGGGACAATGTTTGGTACTTCACAAAAGACATCTTCTTCCATACCCATTCGTGTTGAAATTCTACAATTGCTTCATGGTCAAAGTTGGAGCAAACCACATTCTTCACACTATTGTGTTTAATATGACAAATTCAGTTCAGGAATATGGTTTCAAACTTTACCACCTTTAGTGTAAAAGTGGGGGGGTGAAGTGGATGGAAAATTGAACTTTTAGAAATTTCACCTCTGATGTAAAAATGGACTTTAGTACTACAAAGTAGTAAGGACTGTTTGTGGGAGCAATCTGTGTGACATTATTCGGCTGTCTATAAATATGTCCTCAGTGCAGAGAGACTGAGGAGGGGAAACAGCCCTGTAATATCCATGTAGAGAAGTGAAGGACTGATTTCCAAATGAAGGCAAGTGCTGCTGCAGTAATGGGGCATCAAACAGGCAAAATTGTATGTGTTGTCAATGACTACAATGTAATTTCATTGATTTACAATGTTGAAACTGAAGACATGATTTCTAGCTTATAGAAGGTGTCACACTGGAGTAATTGCACACCAACTGGATTTTATGACCATAAAAGAACCTGGTAATGCCCACGTGGATCCCTCTGGCTGCATAGCACTTAGGGTTGTTCTACTCTCAGGGAGTTATTATTAGCTGTTGTCCTGCTTGAATTCTCATAGAAGGCACAGGTGTCACATAGACTTTCATATTCAATCCTGGTTCAATGTATTATTTTCATAATGATGTGGAAGTAAGTGCTGTTCAGTTGGGATTCATACTTTTATTTTTAATTTTCATCTTTTCCTGGGGTAGCAATATAGAAGTAAGCTAGTCTGAATTGTGGGCAGTAGCAGTGAGATACAATTCATATTCAGTTAAATGATCATGAGAAAAACCATTAGATACTCTACAGTATACTGTATCAACTGTCATTTAGATATAGTTATTCAACAAATTACATGAGATGTTCAACACTTTATCATAAGCAGGCTATGTGTTAGATGAATTTGCCCAGCTGCAGGCACATTTAAGCATCCTGCGCCCATCTAAGGCAGGTAAAGTTAAGCCATGATGCAGTTATCTGCATTACATACATTTCTGACTTACTGTATTTTGAACTTAACAATAGGTTTATTGGAGAGCAAGAAATACAATATTTTAATCACCCAAAGGAAGTTGTCTTAGAGTTTCTTGTTTATATTAGTTCATAGCCATTCTGTTCTCTTCATTCTTCCTTTTCCGGGTGTGTGTGGCATCCTAGGCATCATAATGACCAGGATGCATGCATTTTTACATGCCTTGAGTCAAGTACGAAAGCAAAAGGGAACATCTCTCCTAAAACAACTCACCAGAGTCTGATGTTCTTCAGTGACAGCCATGCCCTGGGAACTACAGAGATGTAGGCTCCAGTTCAGAGCTTCAGCACAGTCTTCAGGGAGTGGAATGTACCAAAAGTACATTCTGAAAAAGATTCCTAGTGGAATCTTGTGCTCAGTGGAATTTGGGACTATAGAAATAAAAGAATATATGATCCATTTAAAAAGTTCAGAGAACATTTAAGGCTTATTTTTATTGTTATTTTAACATGCATTTATGAATTACCCTAATTTACAAAAATGAAAAAATCCATATTCGTACTAGCTTTCTAAGCGTGTTTTATGTTGTTTTGAAACACATCACATTTGAGGTGTGTTGTGCATAAGACTACACCAGAATATATTTACATAAGAATTAAATATATTTTTGTGTTAAAACTTTCTCTGGAGCTGACTACTTCCATTGATGACAATGAAATGTCTTGAAATACTTTGAGAATTTTTTCTTTAATGAAGAAGCAAATTCTAGCTATTTTGATTTACTCTTAAAGAGGTTATTAGTTTTACTGAATCTAACACAAATTTGCAAAGCTTCTTCTAAAATATTAAGAATCATTAAGAAATAAAAGTGCTTTCCGATTGTCCTGTAATCTATTAGAATAGAAATATGTTTCTATTCTGACAAATTGTTGTGGTCAATACAGGGTATGATTTCTTACAAGCTACAAATTGCTAAGTGAGTTCATGAATAAGTTGATAAATATGAATACGCTTCTGCAGAGAAATTTGCTCAGGTTAGCATTTAAAAAGAAGAGAGCATTGTGTTGCATACAATATTTTATGAAGGAATTATAATTGGTTTAATTGGAAAACATTAGCATACTAGCAAATTGCCATCAGTATTGAAGTCATGACCTGTGGTCGCTGCAGGAATGGTTTGGCTCCTTTCTGAGTTCTCATCAGGTATGCCCTTTCTTCATGGAAAACAAATTGGCACAGAAGCACATGGCTTTGTGGGTAATGACTAATTGTCACTGCAATGACCTGACTCTTGAAGGCTGTCAACTCTGTAGTCAGATCTAGCATACTTCTCTGTAAAATTGTTCTTCACAGCAATAACCTAAGTTCATGCCCTGTGTCTACACCTTGAGTTGGACAATTTTCAGCACCTGAGTCAGCTCCTGGGCCCTCTGTGCAGTCTTCTGAAGAGAGATGCCCATCCTACCTTCAAATGCAGCACTTGCCCATGCGACATATGTGGAAGGAGGAGTTTCTAGGCACAGTTGGATAGTTTCTGTGCTCTTTTTCTGTCATGATTTCTAAGGATACTGCCATTAGTAGGCATTCTGGAATTTGCCATTTCCTGTTACTTGCTGTGGTTCTCACTCTTTATGACTGTCTTTCCATTATTGCCCTCATTTTTAGCTTAGTACTAAGATATTTTGCTTTCATTATATTATATTTAATGAAATTAATTATCACGACCTAATTTGATTTTCATATTCGTTCATTCTAAAAAGTAGAACTTAGTAACTTTAGTCAGTTCATAGACACACAAACACCCCGACTAAACTGTTTTGGAACACCCCCTTGATTCCAATGCTTTTTTGCAGCCAATTGCCCCTTCTGGCTATAGCCCAGTCAGTTTGCAATATTTTTGTCAGTGTAACTCTACCTTTTTCAGACATTTTTTTGTCCATTTTACTTTAAACACATTTTTACCTATCTACTCATGTGTTGTAAATAGCGGGGAGAGGGGGGTGCATGTTGTGTTCCCCAGCCGCCAGCTCCCAAGCCCCCAGCCACTGGCCCGCTCAGCTACTGGTGGCTGCCCCTCTGCACCCGAAATAACCACATGACAAACTGGATTCATTTAAACTCT
>JAQHUG010000233.1:729623-783653 GCA_028555095.1 Dicrostonyx torquatus | reverse complement strand
TGCACCCGAAATAACCACATGACAAACTGGATTCATTTAAACTCTGCCCGGCTTATTATCACTAGCCTTTCCTTGGCTAGCTCTCATAATTAAACTAACCCATTATAAAAGTTTATAAGTCACCACGTGATGACATACCGGAAGGGTCTAACCTGCATCCATCTGCGGAGGCGGCTTGTGGCTTCTGCTCTCACTTCCTTTCTTCTCCTCCCAGAACCTCCGCTCTGTCCACTCCGCCCACCCGAGGGTTGTCCCAACTATAAGCCAGGCAGGTTTCCACCTAGCCAATCAAGACACAGAAATACAGGTGGACCCTCCCACACTCATGGATGATAGACTCCTCAACTGTTTCCAGTCTTTTACTATTACAGTAGCATTGACATGATATTCGCATACATGTTCATGTGAACACATCTTTTCATTCTTTATAAAGATAAGTAGGGTTGGAATTTAAGCTATGTTTTCATTTCGGTTTTAGAAACTAATAAACAGCTTTCTAAAACAGCTGTACCATTTTACAATACCAATGTTGGCAAAGAGTCCAGGTTTTTCAAATTTACACCAAACACTGGTATTGTTCTTTTAAAATATTTATTTTTATTATTTTTGGTTATGTGTATATGTGTGCATTTGTGTGTCATGCCCACAGAAAGGTCGAAGAGGCTGCTGTATCCTCTGGAACTGAAGTTACAAATAGTTTTGAGCCACAGGGTGGGTGCTGGAAATCAAACTTGGGTTCTGTTGAAGAGATATTAACTGCTGATGATATCACTCTGGGCCCCAGTATTGCCCTTTAAAAATTTGTAGTCATTAGGGTTGATGCATAGTGCTACCTCTTTATGTCAAGTATGGTTTAATTTCCATTCAATTAATGGTGATGGTAAAGCTTTTTGTATGTTTTATATATCGGCATATTGTCTTCAGTGAAAATACATGTAAGACATTTACACATTTTGCAATTGAATTATTCTATTAACTTGAAGAGTTCAGTATATATTTTAGATATTAAATGCTTTGGCAGAAATAAAATTTTTGATTGTCTTTTCCAGTTGTGGTTAATCTTTTTGTTTTCTATATGGCATAATTAGAAATACAAAAGTTGTAATCATAATAATTATGAGTCATGGTGAACCTCATCAATAATAATTATGAGCCACAACAATTACCAACATAACACAATATCCCCAAGGATGCAATAATGCCATGTATACCTTAGTGGTAACCAACAGCTCTAATGGACTTAAGACCCTCTTAACAAGAGGGAAATCATGCCTGGTACAGGAAACCTAGTCAACTGCTAGAGACAGAGAAGTCATGGATCTTGAAGGAGAGGAACCTAAAACCTCTGCTTTATGAAACCAGCATAATCCCTAAGTACACTCGAAACATTTGTCCTTGTACCCAGAGATACCCTGCATCAAGAAAACTTTTTTTTTTTCAGCAAATTGAAACCACTTCAAAAAATGCCCACAGTCAAAGAAAATGTAGAGTTGTGGAGCCTATTCCTGCTGAATACATCTATAATACAATTCCCATACCTAAGGCTCAGGAATCATTGCAGAAGAGGGAGTGGAAATATTGTAAGAGCCAGAGGAACAGACAGTTTCCTGTGATATGTGTCTCCTAGGAAAATCAGAAGCCTCACCCATAAAGTCTCACCACCATGACTGCCTAGACAGAAGAACAAGGAAACAACAGACATGTTAACATGGGGGATGATATAGTGGAGCCCAGGAAGCTTCATCACTACCCAAAGAACAGCTAGCAACCAAGGAATGCTGAGAGCAGGAGAACTAGTCTTCCCAAGGGAAGAACACACCAATCGTTTATCCAATACCAAATGACCAGTCCTGAAGACACACATAAAAGTAACATTATACAGATTGTGAAGGCTGTATTTATGTGTTTAAGAATGTATACATATATATGCGTGTGTGTATTACATATATTTGAATATGTAATGCATATGTATTATACATATATGTACATAAAAACAGTTAATAAAAGAGGCCACAAATTTGAAAAATAGCAAGTAGGGATATATAGGAGTGTTTGGAAAGAGAAAAAAGAAAGGGGAAAGATGTAATTATATATAATCTCAAAATAAAAAAATTAAAAGTTTATTTTATCTAAATATTTTATTTTATTTAAATTTAGCCATAACAATCCCCTTTTTCCTCCCTCCCTCCATCCCCTCCCATGCCTGTCCCTCCAACCTCACCCATGTATTCCCTTCACTCTCAAATTGCTGGCTTCTCTTTCTTGATTATTTTTTACATACATGCATGTGTGTGCATGTGCGTGTGTGTGTGTACATACACCCACATAAATACAACCTGCTGGTGAGCCCATTTAGAGTTTCTTTTATGCATGTGATTTCAGGGCTGACCTCTTTGTACTGCATAATCAGTTGGAGTGCTCATTTCTGGGAGAGACCAATTCTCCCCCTCTCCACAGCCATTGGCTGACTGCAGTTCTTTGTCTATGGGAGGGAGCCCACGAGATTTCCTGCTTCCATGTGACCCTATCTATTTGCATTGTCAAGGTTCATGTTTATTTAGGCATCCATATTGTTGAGATATTGCAGATACAATTTCCCTGTTGTTTCAAAGAGACGCAATCTCACAATGTGTCACAAGACGCAATCTTCCTGGCCCTCTGAGCCCTAGGTGAAGGAGTTGTGTAGCAGATGTATCCCCTGAGGCTGGGCTCCCCACCATTTCTGCATTATGACCAGTTGTGGTCTTCTGTAATGGTCTCCATTCACTGCAAAGAGAAGCTTCTTTAATGAGAGGTAAGAGCTACACTTATCTGTGGGTACAAGGATAAGTTTTAGAATGCAGTTAAGGGTTTTATTGGTCTAGTAAAGTGTCAGCAGTGAGCTGTCCTCTAAGATCTATGATCTCGCTAGTCATGATAGTTGGCTATGTTTCTAGTATCAGACATGATTTTCTTCCTGTTGAGCAGGCTGTAAGTCCAATTAAACAGCTGTTGGTTACCATGAAAATATGAGTGCCACTACGGCTCCTTTAGGGATATCTTGCCATGATGGCCATTGTTATGTTTCATAGGTGTCACAGCTGGGTAGGACTATTGATTTCTCTCTGATCTTGGCAGCTTGCCAAGCACTTTCTGGGACTATGAAAGTTGGACAATAGTACACAGACTTTCAGTTTAGATTTAGCTGGAATTTTCTAAGGCCTGCGTCTGAATCATACAGTATATATTTAGCAATAGGAACTTACCTTCAACCTCTGAGAGGCAGCCAAGGGTAACAGCAGCAGCCTATATTGTTTTGGGTGTCCCTTGATATTGCCTGACCAACAACTCAGAAGGAAGTTTCTCAAGCTAGGTACTGAGGGTTTTATTAGAGAGCCTAGGACTCTTGTGGGAAACAGTGCCAGCCCAAGCTGCATGACTTTATTTAACACGCACACACACAAAGTTATGATAATACAAAGTGTGTGTATTGTTCCTAATTTAGGTAAATATAAAATAATAATTTCTTGAGGCTTTATCAAGTATTTCTAGTGTTATTTGTCACTTCTCTCTCCATCTCCTTTTGTATTGACCTCTCTTCCTCCTCTCCAATTAAATTACCCCTCCTCAGTTTCTCCACTAGCCTCTTAAAATTCCCGAGTATTGTTTCTTGGCTTTTTGGATAAGATCAAGTGTGGTACCCACGATTATCATTTCATTGTTTTATTCTTCTGAAAATGATTTTAGTTTTTTAAAGTTATTAGGCTAATTTTAATTGTTGAATTAAAAACATGAAAATTGTATGTAGCATGATTAATTAAAACCCAGAGACAGAACTTCAACCTGAAATTCAGAAAAGCAGAACAGCCAGTCACTGGCTTTCCTCTACCTCAGTCCGAAATGGCAATCCTGCCTCCAGGAATCTCAGAATGAGACTGTGTCTGCGTGCTGTCTCCCTCCATCTTATATTCCTCTTTACTGCTGGGATTAAAGGCGTGAATCACTACCGCCAGGTTTATATGTCAAACTAGCGTGACAACAGGGATTAAAGGTGTGTGTCACCACTGTCTGGTCTGTAAGACTGACCAGGGTGGCTGTTTTACTCTCTGAACTTTAGGCAAGCTTTATTTATTAAAATACAAATTAAATATCACTACAAGTATATGTATGAGTAAAGTTGTGGATGATAGTTTAACACATAAATGTATTGTATCATGCTTACATCCAGTTAAAAATAGCTATGCAAACATTATTATTTTTTGTTTTTGTTTTTTGAGACAAGGTTTCTCTAACTGTCCTGAAACAAGCTATGTATATCAGGTTGGCTTTGAAGTCACAGGGAAACATTTACCTTCCCTAGACCACACTAGAGTACCAGGATAAATGTGTGGGCCACCATACTTACCCAGTAATCATTTGTTTCTGGTGGAAATGTTAAAACTTATTTTGGACAAGGGGAGGAAGTTTAAATTTTTCTTTTAACAATAAAGAAATTTTAAAAACTTATTTTGATAACACTTTGAAGTATGCACTATGCAATCATTATCTAAGGTCACCCTGCAGGATAACACAGAAGAATAGAAGAATTTCTTCTGTCTACCCAGCTGTAATAGTTGGTTCAACAAATGGTTCTGAGTTATTGGATCTATACACATTCTGAACAATGAAACTAAATCCTTATTTCAGAAAAAGCAGCTCAAGCTAGATTAAAGACAAAACATAAGACCCGAACCCGTGGAACTGCTAGAAGAAAAGAGAGTGATTTCGCAACACTGGCGTAAGACTCAACAGTACAGTAAAGAAAAGCAGAAGCCGAAGCCGGGTGGTGGTGGCACACGCCTTTAATCCCAGCACTTGGGAGGTAGAGGCAGGCAGATCTCTGTGAGTTCGAGACCAGCCTGGTCTACAAGAGCTAGTATCCAGGATAGGCTCCAAAGCTACAGAGAAACCCTGTCTCGAAAAACCAAAAAAAAAAAAAAAAAAAGAAAAGAAAAGCAGAGACAGACAAATGGACTAACAACACGTGTGCACAGAAAAGGAAATGAGTATTAGAAATCAAGAAACAAACCACAGAATCTAGGAATACATTTGCTATTTCAAAGGTACATTTGATGGGGATTTACAACTACTCAGTGCAAAGGAATAACAGACTGGGGTGATAGCTCAGCTGGTAAATTCATTGCCTTGTAAACACAAGGGCTCAAGTTCAGTCCCTAGAAATTGTGAAAACAACAGCAAAAACAACACTAAAAACAAAAGAAAAACCCCAAAGAGTTGATGTGGGCATGTGAGAGAGGGAATGCATGTTTGTTCCAGGACTGGGGAAGCAGAGCCAGGTGGATCCTTGGAGCTTCTTGACAAGCCAGCTGTGACTAATTGGCAGATTTTAGGACAATGAAAGACCCAATCTCAAAACATCATATAGGATTCCTGAGAAATTACACCCAAGGTTGTCCTCTAGTTTCCACATACATGCACACATGTGTACAAGCACACATAAGTGCATCCAGCGGTGTGTGTGAACACGCACGTACACGCACACTTCAATTACACAAACTGTATAGCCAAATTTAAATAACAGGCACAGACCTAGTTAGACATTCCTCTAAAGAGGATATATGATTGAGCAGTATGTATATGAAAGAAATAGATAACATCTCTGGTTATCAGAGAAATCCAAAACCAGATCACTGGCTATTTGAAAACTGCTATTATCAAAGATAATAAGTATTGGTGAAAAGACAACCCTTGAACACTGTTAATGGAGATGTGTCATAGGTAAAATTTGCATTATTTAAAAATACCCAATAAAATACTGGCAAATCGAATCCAAGAACACATCAGAACCATCATCCACCATGATCAAGTTGGCTTCATTCCAGAGATGCAGGAATGGTTCAACATATAAAAATCTGTCAATGTAATCTACCATATAAACAAACTGAAAAATAAAAACCACACGATCATCTCATTAGATGCTGAAAAAGCTTTCAGCAAAACACATCTCTTCATGATAAAGGTCTTGTAGAGAGCAGGGATACATGGAACATACCTAAACATAATAAAGGCAATATACAGCAAACCAACAGCCAGCATCAAACTAAATGGAGAGAAACTCATAGCGATTCCACTGAAATCAGGAAAAAGGCAAGGTTGTCCACTCTCTCCATACCTATTCAATATAGTTCTTGAAGCCCTAGCTAGAGCAATAAGACACCAAAAGGTGATCATGGGGCTATAAATCAGAAAAGAACTCAAACTCTCGCTATTTGTTGATGATATGATACTTTACATAAGTGACCCCAAAAATTCTACCAAGGAACTTCTACAACTCATAAACACTTTCAGTAATGTAGCAGGATACAAGATTAACTAAAAAAAATCAGTAGCCCTCCTTTATATAGAGGATAAATGAGCTGAGAGAGAAATCAGAGAAACATCACCCTTCACAATAGCCCACAAATAGCATAAAATACCTTGGAGTAACTCTAACCAAGCAAGGGGAAGATGTGTATGACAAGAACTTTAAGTCTTTGAAGAAAGAAACTGAAGACACCAGAAAGTGGAAAGATCTCCCATGCTCTTGGGTAGGTAGAACTAGCACAGTAAAAATGGCAATCTTACCAAAAGCAATGTACAGATTCAATGCAATGCCATCAAAATCTCAGCAAAATTCTTCACAGACCTCGAATGAACAGTACTCAACTTCATATGGGGAAGCAAAAAAGCCCAGGATAGCCAAAACAATCCTGTACAATTGAGGCGTTACAATCCCTGACTTCAAACTCTACTACAGAGTTACAGTCCTTAAAACAGCCTGGTATTGGCATAAAAACAGACAGGAGGACCAATGGAACCAAATTGAAAATACGGATATTAATCCACACACCTATGGACACCTGATTTTTGACAAAGAAGCAAAAAATAAATGTAAAAAGGAAAGCATATTTAACAAATGGTACTGGCATAACCGGATATCAACATGTAGAAGAATGAAAATAGATCCATATATATCACCATGCACAAACCTGAAGTCCAGGTGGATCAAAGACTTCAATATAAAGTCATCCACAATAAACCTCATAAAAGAGAAAGAAGGAAGCACACTTGAATACATTGGCACAGGAGACACTTACTAAGTAGAACCCCAGTAGCACAAACACTGAGAGAAATAACTAATAAATGGGACCTCCTGAAAGTGAAAAGCTTCTGTAAAGCAAAGGACACGGTCAACAAGACAAAACAACAGCCTACAGAATGGGAAAAGATCTTCACTAACCCCACATCAGACAGAAGTCTGATCTCCAAATTATACAAAGAACTCAAGAAATTTATCATCAAAAGAACACATAATCCAAAAACAAAATGGAGTACAAACCTAAACAGAGAACTCTCAATAGAGGAATCTAAAATGGCTGAAAGACTCTTAAGGAAATGCTCAACATCTTTAGCTATCAGAGAAATGCAAATCAAAACAACTCTGAGATTCCATCTTACACCTGTAAGAATGGCCAAGATCAAAAACACTGATGACAACTTATGCTGGAGAGGTTGTGGGGTAAAGGGAACACTTCTGCATTGCTGGTGGGAATGCAAGCTGGTACAGCCCCTTTGGATATCAGTATGGCAATTTCTCAGAAAATTAGGAAACAACCTTCCTCAAAACCCAATAATACCACTTTTAGGTATGTATCCAAAGGATGTTCAATCGTGCCACAAAGACATGTGCTCAACTATGTTCATAGCAGAATTGTTTGTCATAGCAAGAACCTGGAAACAACCTTAATGTCCCTTGACTAAAGAATGGATAAGGAAAATGTGGTATATTTACACAATGGAATATTACACAGCAGAAAAAAAACCGACATCTTGAAATTTGCAGTCAAATGGATGGAGCTAGAAAACATCATTTTGAGTGAGGTAACCCAGATCCAGAGAAACAGTTATCATAAGTGATCTTTAAACATAAAGCAAAGAAAATCAGCCTACAAATCACAATCCCAGAGAACCTGGACAACAATGAAGACGCTAAGTGAGACATACATGGATCTAAACTACATGGGAGGTAGAAAAAAAGACAAGATCTTCTAAGTAAATTAGGAGCATGGGGACCTTTGGAGAAGGTTGAAGGGGAGGGAAGATGCAGGATTGGGAGCAGAGAAAAATGTAGAGCTCAATAAAATCAACAAAAATATTTGCATTGTTATAATAAAACAGTAAGCAAAGAATCTAATTAGAGTGCATTTTAAAATAAAAATTGAAACATTTATTTTTATTCCAATTTTAGGAATTTTTTTGAAGTCGTAAATTCTTGTACATTTTTGACACACATTTTGATTTTCCTCCATCTGTAAGACTGCCATATAGATTGATATTTAGATATCAAATCAATTTTGAATTCTTAGGCTGAGCCACATTTTGTCATCTTGTAGTTATTTATTGTCTGTTCATTAGCTTGTTTTCGCATTTGTAAATGATTTTGCCCTTGTATTTGGATAGACATTAACCTGCAGTTTTGTTTTTGGATAGTATAGAATTTGGATTTCCTTTGTGGTTAGTGCACATTTGCTTAAATATTGTATTTTTTTCAGTTTGGTAATGCCGATATTCTTGAAATTTGTCAATTTTATCTAATATGTTGAGTTTATTGGCATACAACTAATTCATAGCATCCATGTCACTTATACTTTTGTCAGATTGATGCTGTTGTACCCTTCACTGTTTCTTCTTTGGGGGAATATGTACATCATTTCTCTCTTTATTCCTTCCTTCCTTCCTTTTTTTTTTTTTTTTTACTTTTCAAGACAGAATTTCTCTGTGTTGTACCCCTAGCTGTCCTGGAACTAGCACTTGTAGACCAGGTAGGCTTCAAACTCACAGAGATCTGTCTGCTTCAGCCTCCTGAGTGCTGGGATTAAAGGGGTGGGCCATCACTGCCCAGCCTAGATGTTAGTTGTAATTCCTTTAATTCCTTGAAACACGTGTATAATTGAGATGAATCTGTCTGCTAACTGTGAAATCTGAGGACACTCAGCAAAATGTCTACTTTTCTCACACTTTCTTCTCAGATTGAGTGTTAAATTATAGCAATTTGGAATTCTTATTATATTCTCTCCTAGAGGGTTGTTTTGTTGCTGGTTTTAAAAATTGTTTGTATATATTTGTTTATATATACAATGATCTGCAATTCATTCTTTTTAAAACATATGGCCATACTCTCTTCTATTTTCTTTCTCACCCCTATTAAATACTTCAAGGTAAATTATTAAGAGTCCACTTCTCCATAACTCAGTGGTTAGCTGAAAATCGGCCAGAGATAAGACTCACGCTTCTGAAGCCAATGGCTCTTCCAGCATTGGTCGGTGTGTCTGGGTATGACTCAAGGACACATTCCCGGTCAGGCCATTTTAATTCTTATTTTACTTCAAATAGGTCTTTAACAAAATTCCTTGGTAAACCGCAAAGGCTCCTTCTGAGACAGGGCTGTCTAAATAGCTTAGGTATCCCCAGGTTTTTCAGGTGCAGCCAAGAATATGAAGAATCTCTAGGGCTCTTCCTTTACCATTTCTCTCTGTTAATTTTAGGTTAGTTCTCTAAGACACCTGACGGCACTGCAGCTTCAGCTGATGAGAACCAGTTTTCCCAAATCAGCTGCCTTTGAGGTTGTTGCTTATGTCCATAACGGCTGCTCTGAATTAATTTCTTCTCTGTCAGCACCTGCCCGACTGCTTGGAAACACCATGAAAACGAAGCTGTGCAGCATGAGTGGGAGCAGCCTTAGCAAAACTCCAAGCAAAAATACCAAGGGATGCTCTTTACTTTTTTACTCTGTCTAGTTTACTCAATTACCTTTGTTATAAGCCCAGGCCCACCTACCTAGGAATGACACCTATCTAGGAAAGCTCACAGTAGGCTCGACCCTCCTATATTTCATACATTATTATTATCTTCATAATTGTCTTTTTTTTTATGGGTTTTCAAGACAGGGTTTCTCTGTAGCTTTGGAGCCTGTCCTGGAACTAGCTCTTGTAGCCCAGGCTGGCCTCGAACTCACACCGATCTGCCTGCCTCTGCCTCCCGAGTGCTGGGATTAAAGGCGTGTGCCACCACTGCCCGGCTATAATTGTCTTTTCAATTAACAACTATAAAAATGTCTCACAGATAAGGGCATAAGCTAATTTGCTCTAGGCAATTCCTTATTTTGGGTTCCTTTCTTTCAAATGACTCTAATTTATATCAAGTTGACAGCCAAAGTTAAATATTATACCTGCCTACCAGTGTCTGGGAAACTGGAACTGCAGAGCTTCAGACCTCAACTGGCATGTAGGCACTCAGCTGTGATAGACTGAACTCGATGTCTCTTCTGCTCAAACTGTTAGACTTCCCCCATTCTGTCCAGCCCCCAACAATGTGTATTTCCCACCCACTTCTCATTTATGTTGAGGAACACTGCATTCCAATTTGAGAATGTACTTTCTTTCCCCAAGCTTTGTGCGATTATTTCATGTTATTCTGTCTCACAAGGCAATATACCAATATTCTGGTGAATTCTGTACTAAGAGACTCACAAAGTTAATGGAGAATTCGGAGGACAGGAAGAGTTCCTGATGGGCACAGTGGGGCATAGCTACATTTCCAGTGCCCTAGATGGATGCATGATGATTTCAAAGACAGCTTGGGCTACATCATGATGTCATATCTAGCAGCATCAACAAATAAAAATTAAACAAACAAACCAAAAACACTCTCCCTCATAACATAAAGGTTGTTCTTGATGGGAAAGAATGTGGGGTTAGGGGACAGGAGAGGAAAGAGCTTCAACAGACATGGGCCAGCCATGTTCTTGTAGCACAGAGGTCTATGCTTTCAGTAATGCATTTCTGCGACAATCTCAAATCATTATTAATCTCTGTTATTTCAATTCCTGTATATTTCCTCTAAGCCTTCTGATGAAACCATTGTCTTTACCAGTCTGAATTTTTGTGGTTTTTAGTCATTTTAAGTTCATAAGCTGCTTAGATCAGTGATTTGAGATGAGTGAAACTATTGTCATGGAAATGAGGAATTGCAGGTACCAGATGATGTGACTCCACTATTTACAAAGTATTAGGAGAATAAATTATTCTTTGTGTGGTTAGGTGTGTTAACATGTTGCTATGCAACAGTTTCGTGTTGTAATAGTTTGTTGCAATTCTATGGAATTCAAATAATGAAAGCTACAATTTATGAATTATTGGTAACGTCTACCTGACAAGTTCTATTAATTTAAATATGCTCAAATAGTGAATTCAATACTTGCAGTCTTCATTTTACCTTTTCAAATTTATTTTATAAATTCGGTCTGAATTTTATGAAATACAACTGTTCAATTTCCTGGAAAGTAAGAAATAGTACAAAAGATTTGGAAAAGTAAAAATGTGAATACTGCCCACCATTTGGAAATATGTTATAGTACATTATATCTTAGACTGTTTTGTGTATCATTTTCCTAGTAAGGATCCAATGAAAGAGCATGACTATTTTCATAATTTCTGCCATAGAATGGCCATCTTGTTGTAGGTATTCCTGGAAGCTTCGATAAATGAAATGATAAGTTCTACCTTTAGAAATAAATAAGACTTCTAATTTGGATATGGGATTCATGTTGAGAGCTGTTAGATCATCCTAGGAAGTATGCATGTACTTCTAAGAGACTGAAGAGCAGCTTTAAAGAAGTCAATCTAATATTTAAAGTGAATGAGCAGAGCTCACAGATATAAAATACTCCAGTAAGGTGCCAGGTCACATTCACACGTACAACAAATAAGGAGGGAGGCTAGTAAGTGTCACTAAGGATGTGAGAAAATTGGAACTCTCGTACCTTGCTAGTGGGAGTACACAATATAAAATGGAGCCAGGCCCCATGGGAAGCACAGTAGCTATTGCATAAATCAGTTTGATGGTGCTTAGAATGGAAGAATGGATAAAGAAAGTGTGGAACATATACACATTAATGGTAAAAAAAATGACACCTTGAATGGACGGAAATAGAAAACACTATCCTGAGTGAGATAACCCAGACCCAAAAAGATGAATATGGTATGTACTCACTCATTGGTGGACTCTAGCCATAAACAAAGGACACTGAGCCTGTAGTTCACAAGCCTAGAGAAGTCAAATAATAAGGTGAACCCAAAGAAAAACATATAGATTTTCCTGAAAATTGGAAGCAGACAAGATCACTGTGCAAAAGTTGGGAGCAAGGAAGTTGGCGGGGAGAAAGGGGATGGGGGAGAGAGAAGGGGGAGGGAAGGATTGGGGAGAGCTTGGGAGAGTGGGAGGATTGAGAAGGAGGAAGGGTGAATATAGGAGTAGGGAAGAAGATATCTTCATTAAGGGAGTCTTTTAGGGTTGGCAAGAGACTTGGCTCTAGAAGGGATCCCAGGTGTCCACGGGGATGTTCCCAGCTAGGTCTTGGGACAGCAGAGGAGAGGGTGCCTGATCTGGGAAGATTCTTATATGCTTAGTTAAAGAGGGCTGGTGGTACAGGCTTGGAATTCCAGCTATTCTGGGGATGTGTACAGAAAGCTCACAAGCTCAGTATCAGTGTGATCAACTTTATAATACTCTATTTCCAAATGAACCAACAGAGGACTGGGGATATAGGTTCATGATTGAGTATTAGCATGCGAGCCCATCCTCCAAATCTCTAACTCAGAAAAGAAAAGTACTTAATGAGTAATTTCCAGTGGCCCAGAAATTGTCCAGTTGAAATTGTTCTTAGAAAATTGAAAACATAAAATTTGTATATGAATAGTCATCAGCAATATTTATAATAGCCCAAAAAAGGAAATAACTCACTATTGATTGGTTAATGGCTAGAGAAAATGCTATATATCCATAATGTGGATGAACCATGATGTATAGCTAAGGAAGTCATAAAGAGAAGCCACACATTGTGTGAGTCCATTTGTATAGAGTGTCCCGATAGACGAGCCTACACATATGGAAATATTAGTGCTTCTTAGCTCACAAGGATGAAAAAGTTTCTCTTTGAACTGTCAAAGTGTACGGCTGCATGCTTTGTAAACAAACTAAAAACCGTTTATATTTTAGAGTGTATACTAAGATGCTGAATTTTATTACATTTAAATTATGTCTAAAATATTTTCCAAATATTCATTATGATAATGAAAGAGTCAAAAACATAAAAATTTGTGAAATCCCTAGGTAGAATAAATAGTTCATATATTTATTAATTATTGCCCAAAACTGAGATGAATTTTTTACTAGCTAAAGAATAGATGAAGGCTGAGTAAAATATCTGATTCGTTATTCACCAAAGTGCTGCAATTTGATTTGGGAAGTAGAATGTGTAATTTTCTCTGCTGTTTTCTTGAGAAATGAACGAATAAATAAAAACTGCCCACAATAAACCGGTAGTTCTCAAAGATTTTAATCACAGGACCACACTGTCTGCTTCTTTCTCTCTCTTCCTTCCTCCCACCCTCCTTCCCCTTTTTCCTTTCTTCAGTGTGTGTATGATTGTGTATATAGATACATGTGTGTGCATGCACACAGAGGCCAAATGACAGTATCAGGAATTGCTCTTGAGGTGCAGTCCACCATTTCTTTGAGACAGGGTGTCTCTCTAGCCTGGAACTCACCAGAGAGGCTGTAGTGACTGGCCAGCAAGTCTAAGAGATCTACCTGTCTCTGCAGTAGAATGGCTGCAGACTTCCGTGCTCAGCCTTGGTTTGTTACAGGAGTCCTAGGTCTGGGACTCAGGCCCTCGTGTTTGTTTGTGCTGTGATTGAGCCATCTCCCTGGCTCTTAGAAATTACTGAAAACTGGAAAGAATTTTCATTTATTTTGATTATATCTATTTATATTCATTATGCAAGACTTACAAACTGAGGGAATTAATTTTGACATCTTTTAATCAATTTTAAAGTAGTGATAAATTCATTGTATGCTAATCATTTTTAAAATCTAAACTGTATTTTTCAAATAGAATAATTTTGAAGAGTTATATTAATTTGTGTTTTGACAATTTTTTTGATATTAACTGAAGATGGTTGGAGTCCTAAATCTACCACTTTGTTCTGTTGTGATACGTTTATTCGAGCTTTATGCAGAAATTAAGAGCCATGTTGATGTGAAGTTGTGTACAATTTTCAGAGTTTTAGGACAATGGTGATCACTCTTTGGTCCACAGACTACCTGACAAAATGTGAAGAGCTATAGTTTTGTAAGGCTTAGTTGGATTGTAGAATCCAAATGCACGGTAGTAAACACAAGAGCTCACTCCCTTGTAACCCATTCACATGCTTCACACTTTGGATGGCTCTTCTGTTGACACATAATTATGCAACAGCAGGCACTGATCATCTGGACACATCTTTCCAAAGCTGGCTCATTACAGAATTTGAAAATCAGCACTGACCCAATGCGAAAAAGGCTCTAAGGATGGGCATTATTGAACTTTTGGTGACGGTAAGGTTGTGAAAAGTTCTGTTTTATTTTCTGAACATTCAAACATTTTATTATTAACCACAAATTCTTTCAGCTGTTTTTTCGGCAGTGACAGGCTCACTTCATTCATTTCCTACAAAGTATGTCGTTGACAAGGATGAAAAACTGAAGAACTATGGCTTGTCATTGTTTTTTCTTTTTCATGTTCGCAGCTTCAACAATCACAGAAGTGCTTTTCCTAAGACAATCTATTTTGGCATGCAGCCAAGGTACTTTATTTTTTTTACATCCCGGTTCACAGCACAGAACATTTCAAAAAATGTACTCAAGGATTCAGTTTAGTACAATTAATAATTGTATCACTCCAATAAGAACTTTTAAATGAACACTGGCTGCTTATTTTTGTTAAATTTCCAAGTGACTCCAAGGGTACTATATATGGGTGCCATTCGGTGTCATTGTAATGACTTGTACCAAGACATCAGCAATTTCATCCACAGTTGCACTTGTATCATGAGTGTAAATGGTAACACAGACAGTGTAATTATTAAGGACTTAAAATGACAACACTGTAGTATTACACTAAAAATAATTTTGACCCTGAAGATTCCTTTAAGGATCTCGGGGACCTTAGGGATTGGTAAAAGCATGATTTGATAAGAATTGGTGAGTGAGTGAGCTTGAATGAGAAACTATATGCTTTTCCTCATGGAGTAACAGATTTTTGAGTCAGCATAAACACAAACCCACCACTTGATACACTTATATACAGTCAGGTTATTATGGTATCATGAAGAATAACAATGTAGGTAGAAGGTAGACACTATGCACTCTATCCGGACACATGGACATTACCATGGAAAACTACAAGTGGAGCAACTGAATTAGCATCCCCTACATTGGTTTCCATCCTTTGTCAGGAATAGTTTCAGAGTGTCAGCAAGAGGATTGGGAAATAAGGAATTGATGCTATATCAGTGAAGCAACAGTACATAAGTGAGGATGGTGGGACACGCCCTTAGTAATCCCAGGGTGGGAGAAACTGAGACAAAAGGATGTTATTGAGATCAAGACAACCAAGGCTACTTAATGAGTTCCAGGTCAGACTCGACTGTGTAGTGAGATATTGTCTAGCATTCCCAGCCATGTAAACAGAAAACAAACAAACAAACAAAAGAAAAGTTACATAGAAAAAAAATCTTAGTGTGACATGGTTCTTGAAACAATGACAGGAAAGTCAAAGAAAAAACACTGGAAGGCTCTGCAAATGGGGCCACAACATAGCACAGAGCAGATCTGAGAAAGATTTGGTGATCCATTCAAATGCACTTATGAAAAATAGATTTTTTATATATGTTATATATATTATATATGTTTTATATATATTTTATATATATATGGGTTTAGTAAACAATCTGTGTGACTTTTTTGGTAGATAAATTAATAATAAAACAGTATTAGACCTGTATAAAGATAACACAAAAAAGGAAAATAAGCATTGTTGTGACCTCTATACAACAGAAAACCTATAAATAGAATGTGTGCTAAACACACAGGGAGGCATTAGAAAATTCATTTGCAGACTTAACTCACAGACTTCCTACTGTGAGATCCGAAATCATTATAGTAGGTAAAAAGGCCGAGGGGAAAGACAGCAGGATGACATGCAAAGCAGAGGACCTTGAGATAAAAAACATTTTGGTGGCAAATCAAAATGAGAAAAAGTAACATTAGAGGATCAAAATATAGGTTGTTATCTATGTTTAAGAATATAGTGAGGGGGTCAGATGAGCTAAGCAAAGACACATTAATTCGATGAAGAAACACTGGTCAACAATCTAGACTTTTTGAAGATTATATGTAAAGAAGGTAAAATAAGCAGGGTTTAAGTTCAGGAGCATCCCTGAGAAATGAAGACTGACGTTCTTCGTTCTAGGGAAATCAATGATAAGGCTCACCCTAGAGACACCTTAAACTTTTGTTTTAATAAAGAAGAAAAAGAGAGTGATTACATAAGCATGCTCCTGGAAACAAAAAATGTTATCTAGAAAGAGCAACAATTTGGTTAGTTTCAAAATATCCTCATTGAGAAACTAATTTAGTCAGACATTTAAGTGGCCTCTGAAGAATTTGAGCCACAAGTTACAATAGAAAAATAATTTAAGCCGGGCGGTGGTGGCGCATGCCTTTAATCCCAGCACTTGGGAGGCAGAGGCAAGTGGATCTCTGTGAGTTCGAGACCAGCCTGGTCTACAAGAGCTAGTTCCAGGACAGGCTCCAAAGCCACAGAGAAACCCTGTCTTGAAAAGAAAAAAAGAAAAAAAAAAGAAAAGAAAAATAATTTAGTCAACTAAGACATCTTTAACGCATAAATGCAATAGAAATATATTAGATTAACAAGGGCTTAAGCAGTATGCCATTGTCATGTGATTTTTAAAAATTACTAAAAGGTTAAGATGAATGACAATTTAAAAATAAATAAAGAAGGCGTCATTGACTTGGTATACTATTTTTGGGTTTGAAGCAATTAAATAGAGATGACTGAGCAGTGATTCTAAACGTAGTTAAAGAATTGTATGCCAATAAAAACCCTAAACAAAAAGGTCTCAGAATGCGAGGTATTTTCAATAGTAGTAAAATTTGTATGCAGCTCTAAATTACAGGTTTAGAATGAAGCATGTGTTGGTGGTTGCATGTTATATAAAGCACTATTAACTAGCTTCATTTTTTGGGACATAATCTCATCATACGCTCAGGTTAACCTCAAGCACTTGGTCATCCTGCGTCTTGAGTACTAGGACTATGGGTGCGTGCCACTTTGTCAAATCCATCAAATATTATAGAGAGAAATATTTAAATTATTTCATTATATTCTTGACTACAGTGACTAAAAACTAAAAGCCATATGTATATACATGTGTATTTTACTGTTTACCAATTGAAGAACCTAAAGAAAGATGTAAAACTTCTCAACTTCTAAAAGACCAATTGAAAAACCACACAAAAGGCAAAAAGCTCAACGAAAAGAAAGAATAATTGAAATTAAAAATTAAAGAAGTGTAAAACTAATAATAAAGTAAAAAACAAACAAACAAAAAGCAAGATAAACCCTAGACAGCAAGCTAAGATCAAATATACTGCTGACATCAAACATATTTAAGTTTAGTTTTATTTACATATTATGTTTTATATATTTAGTTTTATTATATAATGTTTATATATCATATATTATACTTAAAATTTTCATGAAACATGTTAACTGCACTCATTCTTGTACTGAATTAAAAGGAATTAGATACCTTAAAGAAAGGGATATACTTAAAATATAGAAATAATAATATCAAAACATTAGAAATTATTGTCAGTAAAACTCATGGCAAAATAGAAGTATAGATAAGAACTGCCAGCAAGGACAAAGTTCATTATATTGATTTAAAACTACAACCCAAATAAAATCTAAAAATTCTAAAACAGAAAATATAAGAAACTCAATTAGATAAGTTTAAAGCAGCATTTGAAAAATAATTTGCATAAATCAGTCAACTGTAGATAAATTAAGGAATCTCAAAATAAATAATGACATTAAAAAACATAACCCATAATTTAAATTGTTTATTTTGTATAAATTTAGACTATACCATAGTATCATGTATTCATAGGATGTTCCCAAAGACTAACCTTAAATTATTCTTCAAAATAAAAAAGCAAACAGAACTCAAAAATGAACTAAATCCGTTGTATTCTCTGACATAATACAATTTTAAATAATCAATAAAATTTTAAACTTTGCTAAATTTAAAACATCTCTAAAATTATTGTTGGGCCAAAAAACAGAAGGAAAACCACCATAGGATATGCCATGCATTAGCAATGAATTCAATGACAACTATGAGAATTTCCTTCATATAACAAATTTACAACCTTCCAGTCTTTTATTACCTGCTTTAAAGAAAATCTAAGTTAACCAAGTGTGGAAATCAAGACGCTTAAGGATTTGTAGAAAGAAATAGATAATGAAAGTATAAATAAATTAATTTGTTCCAAGAAATTCCAGAAAAAAACATATCAACAAAAAATCACATAAAATAAAAATGGTACATATATCTTTTGTGGATAGGAAAATTTCTAATTATTAAAGAAATAGGATAAGGCATAAAAGAACAAATATGTCTGGATGCATAGTTTTAAACATTTTAAAGAATCAATGTTAGTAAAATCCAAATCGTAGGATGAAAAGTATAGAAAAGAAGTTCACTGGGGATTTTAAACTTAAAATCAAAAGTTTTGCCAATAGTATTCTATTTCCTCTCCAATATCCTTAATTTCAGCATAAATGGAAGGAGAGCAATAACACTGTTGATTTCTGAAAAGTTCAGAAATGAGGTATATATATTCCCTCTCTCATACCCACAAATGCATATGTATATGTGAGAGATATCATACTCCTTTGCTCTAAACACTGTCAACTGCTGCATTACACAGTTATTGTTTGCCTACAGCTGTACCATAATTCACGAGAAAAACACTGGGATTCCCCCAACAGAAAGATAAGTGATGGACATGAGTAATTTATAAAAGAGGAAGTTCAACTAGCCAATAAACTTGAAATTTTTAACCTTGCTAATGATATGCAAATTAAAACATTAATAAAACTCCACATTCCAACTAATAAATTAGAAAACTATTGAACTTATAATACAAAAGGGAAGCTTTCTCATGAACTGGAGCATAAATTTTCCACAGCTTGATCTTGAAGGCACTTTGGTAATGGTCCACACTGTTCCAACCTGCACTGCTACTCACAGGAATATATTTTAAGCTGTCAAAATTTTATTTTTGTGTGAATAATTAGACATTTTTTAAATCAAGAGACTTTATGGTCTCTGATAACATAAATTTGTCAATGAAAATAACTCTTACAGCATATTACTAATATATGTGGACTTATGCATTTGTAGCTATTTTATGCTATGCATTTTGTCACTAACACAAAATTGAAATGCTGAAGTGAGTATAATTTCTAACATTTTCTCCCTGCACTGTAATAGAAGATCAGCTAATGTGTGAGTAGCTTGTTCTTAACTTCATTCCTAACCTTTGTCCTGAGCTTCATCCTCACTCTGTAGTTAAAAGGAGGGGAAGGAGTCACGCTGCATCATTCAGAGTAAATGTTATGCAGCTGCTTAACATTTTATCATGATTTTAGATGATATTTAGTTCTGAGAACATAGATGGTGTAAGGAAAGGTGGCTATATCCCTCCTGGCTAGCTCACCTTTATAACTCCAGGACCTCTCCTTATGCCCATCCTTAAGATCTCTTCCTCCCCCTTTTTGATTCTCCGTCCAGTTTTGTGACCTCCACACATAAAATTAAATAGATATTTATTTGTATTTTTTATTTATTATGTATATAATGTTCTGGGCTCCAGGCCTCATGATAGATGGGTGTGAGCCATCATGTGGTTGCTGGGAATTGAACTCAGGACCTCCGGAACAGCAATCAGTTCTCTTAACTTCTGAGCCATTTCTCCGGCCCTATTTGTATTTTATATGCGTGGATGTTTTACCTGCATGTATATTTGTGCACCCAATGCATTCAGTACCCATGGTGGCCAGAAGAGGAACTGGAGTTACATACAGCTAGGGGTCACCATGTAGGTGCTAGTAACTGAAGCTGTATCTTCTACAAGAGCAAACCATGCTTTTGACAAAATCTTAATCATGTTTCTCCAGCAGGCTATCAAGCGATTAGGTATATGCCAAGGAATGATACAGCTGGCTCGTATGGTAGATGTACTTGTAGATTTTGAGAATTCTCAACACTGATTACCAATTTGCAATCCCATTATTAGTAGTTGAGGGTTCTCCTTTCCCCACATCCTTGCCGGCATTTGTTGTCAGTTGTTGCCATGATGTTGGCCATTCTGATTGCATTTCTCTGATTGCTAAGGGTGTTGAGCACTTTTAAAATGATTCCTTAGCTATTTTTACCTCTCCTTTTAAGAACTTTCCATCCAGTTTTTAAAATAGACATTATTTTAGTTGTAGGAAGTATACATAGATGTTAAAGTGACTTTTCAAAGACTGCTTGGGGAGTGCTTCCCGTGTTTACAAGACTGGCCTTCAGAAATATTGGAGCCCAGATCCCTTCCTCTCCTGGTCACCAGTAATCCAGTCTAGCTCAAATGGGCCAAAAGACATGACCAATATGGGTTCTGGAAAGACTGATAAACAGAGAGATGATTCATTTGATTGATTTCTTAGAGAAATTAAATTGTTTTCATGGCTATTGGGGTAAAATGTTTATAAATGTGGCTTAATTTGAGTTTTCATAAGATTTGAGTCACTGAATGTTATTCTGGTTCCATAAGATTAACAACTTCTTGATGTTAAATAGTCTTTATTGAAATTTTGTGTTTTCAATTAAAGTTTTATCTAGTGCCCAAACTTCCAGGAATTTTTTTTCTGTTCTACTTTTACCTTCCTCCAAAATAGCCTTGTGAAAGAAGAGTTTGGTCCTGGCACGCCTCATATGTCAGTCACTGTCAAGGACAAGGGACTCCTTCTCAGGTTTGGTTATATCCCAAGTCCTCACCTTAGCCTAGAGGCCCCATGTGAGCTTGCTGTTGGCCATTGCCAACTCTTGGTCCCTAGATGGTACCCAAAATTTCCCAGGACACAGTCTTTTTTTCTGTGATACTTACATGAGAATTCTTCCAGTCTCTATGATTTCTGCCCAAGGGTCCCTTCCTGTGAGACAATGATAGTTGCTAAGTACATTTGGACCTCCATATCCATGGTTTGTACTAGTAAATGCAACCAAATATCGTTCAAAACAATTTTTGAATGTGTTTATAGGGTCAGAAAAATGGTTCAGTGCATAAAGGTGCTTGCTGTTAAACCTGATGACGTGAGGCCACTCAGAGATCGCATCATCTCTGGCTCTCACATGGTGGAAGGAAAGAACTGACTTTCACACCTTGTTTTCTGATATCTTTGGGTAAACATGCTTACACACACACACACACACACACACACCACAATTAGTAAACAAATGTTAAAAAATTTAGACATGTTTGTAACAAATTATACACTTTTTCCCTTGTCCTCATTCCTTAAAAAATGCAGCTTAACTATTTGCATAGCATTTACACTGTACCAGATAATCTTCTAAGAAAGCTAGAACTGATTTAAGAACAGCAGAATATATTTAGGCTCAAGATTGACGATTTTTTTTCTATAGAGAGGATTTTTCTGTATAGCCCTGACTATCCTGGAATTCGCTCTGTAGACCAGGCTGGTCTTAAACTCAGGAATCCGTCTGCCTCTGCCTCTGCCTCCTGATTTCTGGCATTAGAGGCATGCACCACCACTGCCAAGCTCAAAGACTAGCCTTTTATACAGACTTTGCATCCTAGAAGTTTTCCTTGGACCCTGCCCAGCACAGCTTTAGTTTTGCTCTTAGCTTTCATTACTGCCCTTCATTGTGATGTTTCTTTAATTGTTTACTTGACTTTTATTAGTACTCCTTACTATAAATTTAGCAGAAAGGGCTCTGAACTCTATCTCTTGCTTAGTGATACACACCTGTCATATGAAGAAGGGAGTGATATGTAGTATTTACAGATACGTATTTTTGTTAACTAACATTATAACACTACCAGCATCAAAGTTAAGTAAATAAAATAAATTCTCTAATTCCTTTACAAAACAAATCAAACTATTTTTAACTGACTTTTTAGAAACATATCTGATGTTTTAAAACCCATTGTAATTGGCTGGATGCTTTTAAATTAAAAAAAAAAACTTGTAAATTCATCCCTTAGTTTGTCTGAATGCTAATTTGAATTTATTTTATAGCTTATTTCAGTCAACATTTTCTTGATGATTTGTTGAATGGCACTGCACAAGTATGATTAGTTTTGCTTGGCACAATGAGGAAACAGTGGCCACAGGTCCAAAGGCCAAAAGCAAGCCTTGTGAGTGCTCAGAGCTCGTGTGCCACGTGCCATGTTCCATGTGCCTCTGGAGTGCTCAGAGCTCGTGTGCCACGTGCCATGTTTCATGTGCCTCTGGAGTGCTCAGTGCCATGGTGCCCCCATCGTGGAAGTCCATTAGTGGGCACAGAGGAAGCTGGTGCATGAACCCTTGGAATTGAAATGTGAGAAACAGTAGGAGAAATGATAGTCCACTTCTCATTAGTTCTGCACAGGAAACAGGAAACTTTTTAGGCAAAGCACATGTGTATGCGGGAGTCCAATACAAGTATTCAAGAGATGTTGACGGAGCGCCCTCAGCACTACTGTATCTACTATATCACAGGCTACCTAATGCATTGACAATGGAACGTAAGCACATTATAATCAATGGGGAAGTTACCCCATACAAGCACATAAAATCAGATGTCTCTATAAGGTCTTCATAAAATCTCAGTGTATTCATTGGGTTTGGAAGCCTCCGCTTAGATGATTCCTGCCTCTTGGCTACTACATTGCCTGGATGAAAGCTACAGAGGTTGAACAAAGACAACTTTATTACATCGAGGGGTGAATTATCCCAAATCTGAGCATGCAAGAGGAATCTCTGACAATGACATACCTATGCCCCACATTAGTGTCTGTGTACACGAATGTACCAGCGCCCCCCCAAAAAAGAAATCAATACTTGAAATTTGGCCTTAAATACTAGACACAGAATAGTCACTGTGATACTCTTTCCTCTCCATCTTCAGAACAGCTTCTGATTGTTGGATGTTAACCTGTCTTCAGACTACTCCTCAAAGTGGGAGATGCTATATCACCAGTTGCTGATAGTCTCCTTAGGTTGAGAGAAACTTAAGGTTCTCTGGGTGGAGCCACATGCTCATTTGCAACCTCAAATGATGCCTACACATTGCCTCAAAGAAAGGCAGTGTGTCAGTGCACACATGCTCAGCCACTTGAAGACAGTGTGTCACACTAGCAGTTAACAGAGTAGCCACCAAGCATTAACACCAACAGCAAGTATACTGAGGCACACTAGAAGTGCTGAGTGTCTCTCCTCTTTCCTTTCCTGGTATTTACCAGTCAGCAAAATATGTGGTGGTAGCAAATCTTTCTTGATCTTTCCTTTCCCCGCCCCTGCAGTCTTCAGAACAACCCTTGGATGTAATGAAGTCAATAGATATCTGTTGGATTTCATCAGTTTTTGACTTAAGCAGATGCTGGTTTTTAAGCCGTCCTCCATTTCAAAGGTTAGAGGTTAAAAGACATACTTAAAGAAGTCTGTTTATCATTTGAGTTGGGGGGAAATCTGCAAAATAATTTTTGACAGGGGTTAAGAAAGCTAGCCAGTGAGGTGGGGGATAACCTGTAAAACACAAACCACCCAGCTCATGGACTTGGGAGAGCCCAGAGAAGAGATTTAGATAATCTTTCCAATCATTTTCCCTCCTTCCCCACCCCCATCTCCTTGGAATTATGTTATCTCTGCTTCTCTTAAAAGCTCAGAAGCCTTTTGAATTGGGGCAGCATTCAAAGAACAGTCAAGGGTCACCCTTGGAATATTAAAGGAGAGTGGATTACCCGGAGAGGGAGGGCAAAGAAATGCTGGGGCTGGACTCTGCCATGTGTAGGCTGAAGGGAAAGAGAGGAAGCCCACTAACTGGGCTGAAAGAAGGGGGGACACAGCTAGGAGCAGCCCCATGAATAGTCCCAGCAGGCTGTGTCAGGCTCGGGTAGGGGGAACAAAATTGAAATCAATTAGGCAATGAATGGCTTTTTGAACAAAGTAGGATGACTCTTTAAAAAACATAGAGATATCAAACTTGTAAAATAAAATTAAAAGCCAGATACAGTCTTAATTTGGAGATAAAGTTCTATGGAATTTACAGCCCTCTGACAGTTACTTATTCCTTAAAATAATAAACCTTTAGGATTTATGGAGTAAATTCCTTCTCAAAGGACTTCAGAATAATTTAGTTTAAAAAAAACTAACAGGTTTTTGACCTTTCTTTCATTTTTTATAGATATCGATTCTTGTTTTTGTTTTTCAAATAAAATCAATGCCTATTTAGGAGGGGCTTGGTGTGTGCCACACACCCTCTTGATGTTTGGAGTAGGAAGACCCAAAGGCAGGCTCGCCCCTTAGCAGTGGTTACTGACTGATTTATTTTTGTGTATGTGTAGGGAGTAGATCGGAGTCTCTCTGAAAATATAACGAAGGCTAAGGAGCTCCCTTTACTAAGGTACCCAAACTCTCACACCTTGTCAGAGGGCAGGAAACAAAGAACACAGAGCAAGCAATAGAGAAATCTCTTTTATTACTAGGCAGTCAGCGTGGTCTAAGCGCTATTTGAATTATTTATTTAATCTGTAAACGCATCCCATGCGGCATATGCTATTATTACCCCCATTTTCTTCCCAGGGAATAGGAGGCTCAGGGATGTAAGTGCTAGCTCCAAGCCCTGCAGAGAGCAGGTGACCTCATGCCGGAACACAGGCTGCTGCTGGTCCCAGTGTCCAGACACTCACTCCTGGCACCATGGGACTGGGAAGTGGGGCACCATAAGATCCTCAAGGAAAGCTGACTACAGAGAGAGCTCACTGTAAACCAGTGGGTGTTTGTGCTCAAGTCTGACCAGGTCACCCTAGATACTTTATTGCCACAGGACAGAAAAATCTCCACCATTTCACAACACCAGAATGTGAATACCATATTCCATGGTTTGCAACGCACAGCAGGGCGTCCAACAGGGAAGGTAGATCAGCACCTAGCATAATATTACACAGGAATTTGGACCCAACTCACAACGGACACACGAAAGTTTTGAACTGGAATTTTAGGAATATTAATTGGTCAGCAGGGGGCAGGATGGATTTTTCTATTTATTTACAGAAATCAGAAACAAAGGAAAACAGATACTTTGTAAAAAAAAAAAAAGTTTTAACTCGGTATCTTTGTCATTCAGAAGGAAAGGATGAACTTAGAGGCATTCATGTATTTAAAATACTTATTAAAATGATAGAATTAGAAATTTTATAATAAAATCAACCTTCGAATACCTGTGTGTGTTCCTATGAACAACTCCTGTGTGGCAGAGGAGGCTGGGAGGACAGTTGGTGTGATGAACTTCCTGTGCCAGGTAGATTTTTCTAGAGAGAAACTAGGTAGACAGAGCCCAGAGTCTGACACAAGAAGGAACCCTTTGTTCCTCTGGGCCATTTGGAGCCCTGCAGCCTTCACTTTGCTGCCCCAGTCTGAAGGCAGCTCTTCTCTCATGTCCCTCCTTCCTGTCCTCTCTCTTCCTTCACTATTACTGAATCAATCAAAACCCGTTGTAACTGGGAGCGTAGTTTGTATCGGACCTTGCTCAGTACTGAGGATTCTGCCTGCTAAGGATTAACCAATAGAAAATTTATTATAATTTTGCCACATCTGAGATGCAACATGGGAGGCTGGAGAGATGGCTCAGTAGTGGAGAGAGTGTACTGTCCTAGAAAATGTTCTGAGTTGGGTGCCGAGCACCCCTGTTTGGTAGCTCACAACTGCTTCTAATTCCAGCTTTTAGGGAATTCAACACCTTCTTCTAGCTTCTGTGCAAGTCTCTCTGTGTGTGTGTGTGTGTGTGCACTCCTGTGCTACACACTGTCTCTGAGCACTAATGTACCAGTGCCCCAAACAAGACAAATCCATACTTGAGAGTTGGTCTAGTGCATGTTCATGGACACACACACACACACACACACACACACACACACAGAGACACACACAAACACACACACACATGCACATAATCAACTAAGAATAAAATATCTTAGAGATGTAATGTGGGCAGGCCTAGTAAAAGATTTCTTTGAGTATCCTGAAGACTTCATATAAAACAGATGAGAGGAACCAATTTAGCTTTAAAAACAAAATGGGCAGTTCAGTTGTCCTGACTCTCTTTGAGGTCCTAAAGGTAAATCTTTGAAAATCTTAAAACTTCTTAGTCCTTGGCTTGGAAATCTCAGACTCAATATCAGATTTTCCAATTCTGAGAGAGGACTGTCATTCACTTTTGCAAAAGTTACAGATGTTGAACACACGTAGGTGCACACCCACAAACACATACACAGACACACACCTGCTAGAGATTTTAAGACATTATAAATAAATTTTAGTTAGAGCTGAGCTTGAATAATTTCTTTTTGTAACTCTTTAACAGCTGTCCACTCCAATTATTAAATGTAAACTAATGCCCCTCAGAGCTGTATTTTGGTTGAGGCCTCATGCCTATTTGAAGCCGTGAGATTATAAAGATTATGTGAATACAGGGTAGGCGTGTGCAGTGTCGATACTGCTACATAACCCCATTACCTAAAGCTCCAATCCAGACAAGCCAGATTGAACTCTTATTGATGCTTTTACACGAGGCAGCAGAAATCGAATTGATGGTGCTATTAGGTTGTCAATATCAGTGTCTCCTTCTCTTCCCAGATAAGTAGGCATGAAGCATTGTCCATACAGTCATATTAGCTTCCAATGGGCCAAGACACTATAGAAGTTCAACATGACGTTCTAGATGAGGCGTGCTCAACTGCAAGTTTGTGTAGGTGCTTTGTAGAAGTCCAGAACTGGTGGACTCTTATTTGCTTGATCATTATGTTGTTATCTCAGTCTACACACTCAGGTTGATGGGGTTTTGCTTATTGTCTCACTTGTGATTAGTTACAGCTATGTTTAGTGATGTCCTCTTGAACTGAGTTTGAGTTACCCCCACAGTATAAGCAAAGTTAGGAGTATGTAACACTGTGGTACCCAGAGAAGGACAGAGACTCTAGGAAGAAGGGGCAGTCACTTATGTATCTGAGGTTCAACTAGCGAAAAGCAATGCTTAAGCTGGTCATATGTTAAACTTATCCCCGGCAAGTGAAATGTCATTGTCAGACACAAAAGTGGCCAGATAGTATGCTGTCTTTTCTTCTCCCTTTCAGATGATTCTGGACGTTGATCTTAGGCAAATAGAGCCTAGATAAAGTGTTGAAGATAAAGAGGAAGTGGCAAGCACTGTCCTACCCAGGGTATGTTCCCAACAGAGGCACTAGATTTTATCAATCTTTTGAAGGCTCTTGTTGAGAGGAATAATCACTGACATTGCTGGTGCTCAGGAAACGAGGGCCTTGGAAGGAAGAAGAGGATCCAGTATGGTAAATAGTAGAGTCTCCTCCTCCTTCAACAGCAGTGACTGCTACTCCAAACCAAAGGCAGAGAGAGACATTAACCCAGGTCAGTGGCTTTATATGGGACAGCAGAAAACAGTCTACAATACAATACACTCTACTCTTCAAGTGTATTGTGTTGTATTGTATGTTTGAGTCTCACAATATTTCCAAGGAGATATAGAACATCATTTTGAAAAGCAAACTAAGATTGAAGAGACAAGAGGTTCACTCATGGCCCTGTGGATCATTAGTATAAATGTTAGGGACATCCATGATAATCCCCTTCATATTTTTAGAAAGCCACTATACGAGTTCAACATTCCTCTGAACTTTGAGTGCCTCGTTAGGTTTTCACAGAATGCTTATATATTTGGGCAGAGAATTAGGAAAATTTCAGCATGCAAACTATAATAGAATTGAGGCAAAAGATGAGAACTGGATTGTTGATTAGATTGAATGTGGCTGCCAATGGGGGCTGACTGAGAAGCCAATGATAATGGCACTGGGACCTATCTCTTCTGCATGTATTGGCTTTTTGGGAGCCTATTCTATATGGATGCACACCTTTTTAGACCGAGATGGGAGGAGGGCCTTGGGCTTCCCACAGGGCAGGGTATCCTGCCCCCACTTAAGGAAGCAGGGGGAGGGCGGTGTGATAGTGGGGGAGCGGGAGGGTCTGGGGCAAGGGGAGTAAATGTAAATTTTTCTAATTTATAATAATAAAGAAAAAAAGAAAAAAAAGAATTCCAGGTTCAGGTCAACATTTCTATGTGAATTACTGAGGGACCTTCAAGAGCATGTGTGGAGTTTTGGTGAAGTTTGTTGTGATGCAAATTTCTGACGAATATTGGCTAAAACTGTGATTTTTCTGCTTTTCTCAAAAATGATCCTTTCATAAATATAAGAAATTATATTTGAAATAAAATAGTGGCAGATAAATGTGTGGCATTTTAGTGTACATATCTGATTTTCCTCATATTAAAGATTTTCCAATTTTCAAAAATGTGTATTTAGAAAAGATAAAAATAATATAAAAGAGTATCTGTTTCCCATATTGTCTTTTAAAAGTTATTCATAAGAAGAGGTAATATTGACTGCTTAAAAATTAGAGACTGGTAAACTTTAGGGAGAAAATATTCTTTAATATATTAAATATACTGAGAATTGACCATGATAATTGATGAAAAAGTGAGAAAATTTGTTTTCTCCATGGCTTACATAACACTGTTTACTCTTGAAGTAATTACTTCTCCAAACCCGCTATAGTCTGATCTCTTCATTTTAATTATTTTCTATTTTTATTTTTCTGTGGGAAAATTATAAACAAAATATGATGTTGTGTCTACATATTAAACTGGATATAGATAATTTGCTCCTATATTTGTTTCCCTACCCTAAATGGAAACACGTTTTTGTTTTGATTTTTTGAGACAAGTTTTCTCTGTGTAGCCCTGGCTGTCCTGGCACTTGCTCTGTAGACCAGGCTGGTTTCGAACTCATAGAGGTCTGCCTGCTTCTGTCTCTCAAGTGCTGGAATTAAAGGTGTGTGCCACTCCTGCCCTTGGAAACATGTAATTTGTTTTCTTTAAACATAAATAATATTTATATTGAATTCTGGTGTGGGTAATTTTGTCATGCAACCAAAGGAATTTTTTCAAGGATTTTTGAGGGCTGCCTAAGTTATTTATATTGTCTCCAAAAGTAACTTCGACTGTCAGTTTCATACTTGATTTGTTTACAAAAATATGCTGGACGTAGCTCAAGTTCTGCTAAGAGGGGTGTGGCTGTTCCCATTGCTTGGCTGCCACTGGGCACGGGTGCTTTGCTGAATTCATAATTTTGCTCTCCTTACTTCTCTGACTAGAAATTGAGAGTGATTATGCTTCCAAAAATTTTGTCAACTTATGAAGGTCTTGAGCTGAATTATTCTATCTCTGCTTACCTGGCATTATTTTTAGCAAGCTGGCAAAAGTCCATGCTGAATTCTCCATAGTAATACGGTGTCCTGTAGCCACTCATCAAATAAAACTTGGACAGAAGTGCATTGGAACATCTTTAGTGAGAATTATATTAAAGGATAACAGAAATTAGAGTATGATGAGAACACATTCAATCAATAAATACTAAACTGAACAAGGATGTCCATCAGGTGGACTTAACTGAACTTTGAGGACTACCCTTTTATCATGGAATATCTTGGACACCAGTGTTTTAGGACATGCATTTAGGGAAACACTCTCTCATTCCAACCTTTTTATTTCTGAGATAGAACATTAAGTTTGATAGCGTTGACATGGCTTGCTATGATTATCTAGAGAGGCCACTGAACGCATCTGGGTACTGAACACTTTACAGTGTCCTGTCTCCTATACGGCATTGTCCCATGTGTTTTGCCCAAGCAGAGCCATCCTGTGGGGAAGAAGACTTATCTAGGCTTAATACAAGCCATGGCATGCTGACTCTTCGATTCCTACTTCAGGCCCTGGGATAACCACAGGCCACACTCAGTGGCTACTGGGAAATAGAAAAGGGTCCATCTACAAGAGCTTGAGATATAGTTTCAAAACTTAGCCCTGTGTCTTAGGCTCAGGTCACCCAGCCTTTTTAATCTTGAGTTCTTCATTTATAAAACGTGGGTAATACTTTGCCTTGTGTGTATTACAACAGGTACATCTGAAGGACTTGTCTGACAAAGGCACTGAGTGAGTGGTTCTTATTCTTTAGGTACACCTGAAGGAGACCTAAATAGGTACTGTGCTGTTTTGATGTTGGGGTATAGTCCTACTGTTCACGTTAGGACATGGTGAAAGTTTCCTTGAAATTTTGCTAATGGAGTAATTTCCATTTTTTCTCAATTTTCTTATTTCTTACTCTCTAATTTCTTTCTTGTCTTTTCACTCTCCTGGCCTCTTGAGTCTCTAGTGACCCTTGTGAATACCCTATAGTGACATAGGCTATGTCCTGTTCTTGAACCATTGACACTTAAACAAAGGACCACTTTCACCTACCAGTGTTTATAACTAAATGACAGAGAGGTCTTTATTTCTTCTACTGCAGTGGTAACAACTTAAAGTGGTTAGTATGAAAGTTTTATTCATTTTTCACTTTAGCCATTTTTTTCCCTGTTTGTGGCTGTGGAGATCCTTTGATATGTTGAAGTGATAGCTCTCTTACATTTCTGCCAGCTACTCTGTGGGTATATACTGGGAAGTCCTGTCTTCTCTCTGCAGAAATGGTTTTACAGACTACCATAGCACTTAGCACAGAGACCGTCTTCCAAGTTCACTGTTACTTGAAGGAGACACTCAGTTGCCCATAAGTCTGTGCTCAGTGGTTAATGCTTGTGGCACATTTTCAAATGGACCTCCCAGTGGCTGCATTTGTGATTAAAAGCTGGCTGCTCACTCTGACTCACTAGGGATTTGCTATTTAAGTATGTCATGTGTGTGCATGTGCTCTCACGCGTGTGTGTGTGTGTGTGTGTGTGCGCGCGTGCGCGCGTGTGCACAAACATGCACATACACAAAATCAACTATGTCATGGAAATTATAAAGTGTTTTGTTAAATGAAAACTCAAATGAGTTCTTTAATGACAAGCTGAATTTTCTAAATTTCTGTCACGAGAAGCACTACTTGGCAACCTAACCATGTATGAGGTGCAGAAAAGTCATTTAGGAAACTAATGGCCAGTGAATATACACCACTGCACAGGACATGCTCTGCACAGGTATTTAAGTGCCAGTGAACCTATCAGCTTCATCTCAGCTCTTCAGTGGGATTCGGCAGTCAATTTTGACCCTTCACAACTGAAGCAGGACAATATTCCTTTTTAAGTATACCCAGGTATTCATTGACACATGAATAGTTCTGTGTAGCTTACAATGTATTGCCAACAGAAGTTCACCATCAACACCCCTTTGAAAGATATTCAAATAAACAGTGCAATGACAAAGATGGGATGTTTCAAAGGGACAACTCATCTCTTCCTTTAGGTTACAGAATATTCAGTCTTTTAGGAAGTAAAAAAAAATGTTCTAGAATTTAAACCTGGGTTCTTGTATTCTGTGATGAACACACTATAAATACCATGAGATAACAAGTCTTGTTCCTTTCCCTTCTCTGCCCAGACTATTCACTAAATCGGAACAACACACACACACACACACACACACACACACACACACACACGGAGTCTTCTGTAAATTCTGAGGAAATTTAGAGAATTGCCCGTCTCCTTTCTTTTTTGTCAATCTCTCTCTATCCCCCAATGCCAAGAGCTCTAAAATCTAGCCTCCAATCCCAGTGTCTGGGATGCAAATCTATATTTAGATTGACAATATGACTACATTGATTACATTGATTCTATTTCAAATATTTACAATATACTGGGACAAGCCTAATCTATTTTCTAAAGAGTTCAAGGTAGGTATCAGAGTTTCAGAGGGGGTAACAATGGAGAAATGTTTGTGGTTGCTATCTACAATAATCTGATGTTGACAGAGAGTAGTATTTTATTTAGTAATTAACAGTGTAAAGGGCCGAGGAGCTGTCATGTTGGTTCTTAGGCTGGGGAATGTGATGAAAGATGATATCTGCGATCGCATCCTTTCCACTTGTTTAGGATTGTCAGGATGAGAAATGTCAGCATTACGAAAGCTCAGCTCTGCTCTTGATATGATAAAACCCTTCAAAAGCCAGCCTTTCTCTCTCCCTCATCCCCCTCCTTCCTCGCTCTCTCTGCACTTGCTTTTTTATTTATCCTGTTTTGTTAGATGGCAGAAATATAATTCTTTTCTTTCTTCCTATTATAAGCCACCATTTTTGTTTTATTATATGTTTCACAACCCCTAATGCCCCACTGAAAATTACCTTGTTAAATGACAGTGTTTCAAAGCCATGAATCCTTTCCACCATTCCCTCAGAGGATTGAAACAGTCAACAGACTGTAAAGAATAAATAATAAAAAAGTATTGATTATTTTGATGACTGTGAGATTCAATTAAGTATTAATTTTGCCCTCCAGTGGACCTATCAAGGTATTCAAAAGGGAGGATTCGGCTCAGCTAAATGCGTGCTGAGTGCTTCAGCCTTAAATAGGGAGAAAATGTGTTTACCTACAGTATTTGAAGAAGAAGTGCATTGATGCACAGAGTCCAATATTTAAGTGCTGTGCAAATTAAGCCCTGGTGACAGTGACATTGTTTTCAGTGGTATGAGTATTGACTAAAGAAGTGCATTTGATGACAGCTTAAACTATTTGTATTGATTAACATTTTCATAGATTATCATGTGTCATATCAAATTCACTTTTCAGGCATGAATACATTAAAAAAAACCCACAGGCATACCACAACCAATGTGATGATGGGCAGGGGAGCATGCCGCCCCACCTGCTCCTGCACGTCACCTGTTTCCTGCTCAGGAACCATTTAGGCATGAACTTGACAATAAATAGCTCCCAGATCACGAAGGAAAAGGGCAGTTTTTGCTTTGCTTTGCTTCTGCATCTGATATCTGTGCCAAAGCCATCTTAGTGTGCAAGTGGACTAAAGGCTAGATCTGGGGAGTATTCCTCCTTATCCTAACATGCCCTTCGAAACGAGCTGAAGATAAAGCCGGGCTAAATTATTGGGGAGAAAAGTTTTGCCTTTTTTTTTCTTTGTTTCTGGAGGTGATTCTTGATTCCTTTTTCTTTAAAGCTTTGGGTGCATGATGCTGTAGGTAACTGAATTATTGAAAACAGTTTGTAAGTATTTTCCCACTTCCTTAAAAATGTAAGGCAATTTCTGTATATTTTGTTGTGTACTGTTTGCTTTAAAATGTGCATTTGATTGGGGTCAGCCTCTGTCCCCAGTCTGGGACCCATGTAGGGTAGAAAACTTCTAAGTGTGCTCAGATTTTACATAAGAAATATCTCTTATTCCACTGAAAGCTTGTAGCGGTCTTTTCTTCCCCCTGTCTCTTTTCTCTGCTCTTGGGATAGGGCTTAATTGCTTCTCCCCCAGGGAGAAGGCTTCTTAAAATAGTCCCGTTCCCTCCATAGGGTGCCCCTTCTAAAGAGGTACGTTGCTGGAGTACAAACCAGCACTTTCTTTTTTCCCCCTTACTGCATTAAAGACAGAACAAGGTGTAAAAACATCCTTACAAAAGCACATCCCACAATTAAAGCTGTGTTGGTTAGGCAGCTTGCAAAGAAGTTTTTTTTTTTTTTTTTTATCCCCCTCCTTCCTTTTCCCTCCGAAGCTCCTGAATCTCTCACATGCTAGTTGAGCTTTAATAGGGTGGGGAGTAATGGAGAACTCATCGAATCTGTAATAGCTCTTCACTTGACTGCAGCCAGCAATAACAGCAGGAGCAGGCAGAGATAAGAGAGAGGAGAGAGGGAGAGTGTGTGTGTGGAAGAGAGAGAGGGAGAGGGAGAGAGGACACGCTCTCTAAAGCTGCCACTTTTTTCCTCCCCTTCGCTCTTGCCCCCCATCCTAGGATCCAATGATAGCTGGACAAGTCAGTAAGCCCTTGCTGTCAGTGCGGAGTGAAATGAATGCGGAGTTGAGAGGTGAGGACAAGGCTGCTACTTCAGACAGCGAGCTGAATGAGCCCCTGCTTGCGCCCGTGGAATCAAATGACAGCGAGGACACTCCCAGCAAGCTCTTCGGTAAGTCTGTCTAGGTATTTCATTTCAGTCCTACCATGTTGTCCGGAAGAGCAACCCAGCCACCACCACCCCAGCCCCCCTTTCCTCCTGCTTTCCATTCAATGTTTTTGTAAGTGCTAAAAAGGAGCTTCGCATCCTAGAGGGGCTGAGGTAGCCGAGCCTCTTCAGCTGGCGGGGAGGGATGCCCTCCAAACTTTTTCTCCAACAAGGAACTTACTTACTGTCCATTTTGACTTGTCAAGTAGTGTTGCTGTGTCCAGGTTGGAAATTATTGGAACAAAATAGAAGGAAAGAATGAAATGGAAGAACGAAATGGTAATAATAATCAGGAAATCAGTTCCATTGCGAGATTTGGTTAACATTTATTGAATAAATATCGACTCGGTTTCGGGTTGCTTTGCAGCCTTTTGTTACAGGGAAGGAGAGTAAAGAGTTATTATCTGTAGTCAAAAGATGAGTGAGGAGAACTGAAAATGTCAATACAAATCGCTCTGTGCCAGGTAAACAAAGGTGGCTACAGGCATGGCTCTTAGAAACATATTTGTCGTCATCAGCTGAGTGAGTACTTCTTCTAAAAGGGTTGAGGGAGGAGAACCGTCCCCTACCCCTCTCTCTTTAACATATTTTTGCCTCGTACTAACTGTGGCGACAGCCCAGGACCTTTTAGGAATCTGTTTCATAAACAAAATGAGAACAAACAGAGAGCCACTTCAGCAGAGACATCTGTCATTCAAATAGCTGACAGTCTGCAAGCCAACTCCAACAACTGTGATCTCTAATCAAGGGTAGCAGGCTGCTGAGGCACGTGTCGGCAGTGTGATGGATGCTCTGAGACTTCTCTGCAGCACAAGTACTTTATGCTTCGGAGTGACATTAGGTTTTCAGAACAGCAGTCCCCGACACGCTTGCTCTTAATTATTTCCAAGTGTGACTGACTACACATCTGTATACAACTAACCTAGTGTAACAGGCAGAGAACCGCTGGCTCTCAGATTAAAAAAGAAACAGTCCTAAGCCTGAAGTTTAGAGTCAAATAACATCAATACATAAAATACTTGGTGAGGAATGCTGATTAATCTTAAAACAGGTTTTAATTTTTTTTTTTTTTTTGGTAGAGAACAGACAGAGCTTCCTTGGCCAGTAGGTCAGCAGCTCTCAGCTGCTTCCAGAGGACAGCCTTCTACTTATAAATGTTCAGGCAAAGACCAGAAGGGAACCACAGAGAAACTTTGTTTCTGATTTTTCTTTTGGTAAAAATGCTGATTTTCACCTAGGAACACAACTGATTTCAGTTTTCAGAAATCCTGTGATTACTTTTAGTTCAAAAGGCTCCGGCTTCTGAAATCAAGCCTTCATGCCTGGCTTGGGAGGTCTTAGCATTTCACTCTAAAGAAGCTTTTAGCTGTAGTCTAAGTTCTTAGCTGTGTGAAAAGTTACGCCCTGAAACACTCATTTTCTTTTAAGAGGCTAGCGAGAAAAATCAGATAAAATTATCAATTGCAGGAAGGCAACACCATGTGCAGCGCTCTGAAACTGAGTGTATTGAGGAGGGCTTTAGCTTTTTAAAAGCTGCTGATCTCAACCTCAGCAAAGCAGCACATATTAAATTATTTGTCCCAAACATTTCATACATTTTTTTTTAAAAAAAATAAGAACATTTTGTCAACTTTGGTTCATAGCCACAAGTTCTTTTCTGCCAGCTGACATGATGAAGGGTTGATTGATTTAACGTTGCATTTATTTAGATTTTTCAGTGTTGAGAATTGCTTCACAGTCTGCACCCCACTTTTAATGTTCTTCCTGTACAGTGAAGTAAACTTTGAAAGAGCCAACGGGGCCAAAGAAATTTTATTTAAAGTTCCCTGAGAACATTTTAAGTGGAGACTTTCTGGGATGCCAGAGACTAAGGAGTCAGAGTTTAATCAGAAACTTACAGCGGACTCGGGAGGACCCCTTCCCTGCATTTTGAGATTCTCAGCTTCTGAGTGTGTGACAGTGAGCCCAGACAAGTCCCCACACTCTGCCTTGGGGTGTTTCTTGTTCACCAGCTTGTCTTTCTCCTCTAGATTACATTATAAACACAATATAAATCTTTCCCACTTTTCAATTAGGCATAAATCAGTTGATTTAACAGTCTTAAAAACTTAAAACAAAAAATGGAGGCAATGCAAGACAGAAATTGTAGGATGTAGCCAGAGAGGAGAGCACTCACTGGTCTTGGAAGGGTGTCCTAGTTCTTGGGATGATTGCACTCTTGCTTTTGAATAGTACAAAGACTCAGAATTGGAAATTTTAGTTTGCACAACTGTCCAAAACTTTCTGAACTAATCATCTCCCAGTCTTTTCGGGAACTTTGATGACAAAGTTCGTGATGCAGGCATATGCTGTTTTTTTAGCATGTGAATGTTTGGGTCTCCATGTTTTGTTTGTAGACATAGTTCTAATTGTGTTCTTTATTTGACATCAGTTGTTCATGGGTAGTTGAGCTTTTCTCTAAACCAGGGTCATTCTGTCGTTTCTCTCTCAAGTCATCATGCTTCTACTTTCTACAATGTGGTTGAAGCCCGCACTTCTTTCATGAAAGGGACAAATTAGGATACTCCTGTGCATTTTAGTATGTTTAGTGTCATGGAGAGACATTATCCAATAACAGGGGACCGGAAAAGCTTTTCCTATTGTGCCTTAAATTTCAGTATAAATGGATTTCTTCAAACTTAATTCACCTATCTGGGTCTCACTCAAATTAGTAGTCTAGAGGACAGGCCCGTTTCCCTCACAGTACGGCATCTTCAGCCCCAAACTGCAGGGGAAAAGCTAATGCTGATGCCCTCTATGGATAAACAAAGGAAATTCCAGGAACCATTGGGCTTTTTATGCCTCTCCTTAAATTGCACCTCTGTACTTAAGAGCATCCAAAGGGAAACATACTGTGCAGAATGTTTTGGTGCTCTGAGCCGCTCAGAATGCTAGGAGGAGGAACAAGAAGCCAGCCTAAGTAGAAAGTTTAGAAAAGGGCCCTGGTGTTTTATGAAGTAATTACATCAGAGGTAACGTTTTTTGCTTAACTTGAGCAGCCACAGAAACTAAAGTACACTTAAGAGAGATAAATCCACATTTCATTGAGAAACATGTGGCGAAGTAGTTCTCTGCAACATCATTGTGTATTATTTATTCTTATGAAGCCTGTAGAAAACTCCCTTCGTTTTCAGCTTCTGAGGCTATTCTGCTAAGTTCCGAGTCACAGGAACAGCATGGGCAGATGGGACACAGGCTGGCACATGGGAGAATTATCAAAGGAACTGGTGCTGTGTCACATATTGCTCTAGATGTATGATGGTGACTGATGCCCCCCAATATGGGACTAATGATGTACACACTGAAAACTGTACCCCAATCTAGCCTTTGGCAGGCAGTCTCCAAGGGAACAGGTTGTTGTGTTTCTCCGGTGACAGTTATATTGCTCATGTCAACGAGGTGTCTCACTTGGAGTTACGCCTATCAAACCTTCATTGTCCCACATTCAGCAGGCAGGATGCTAACATTCCAAAGGTGGTATCCACTGCTTGGGCAGGAAAATGGCTGCAGAAAAAAGTATGGTGTATCCCTGGGAAAATATCTGTATTCTCTACCAAAGAAGTGAGACCTCCCAAAACAGGCCCGAAATATCTCCTCTGTACATATTTGAGCTAGGATGATGATTATGAACAGTGCTTCCCCTGGGACAATTCTTACTATTTCAAATTAAACCTCATGATTGCTTGTATTCAAGTTCCAGCTAGGACCAGTGGCCTGTTCTTCTGTTGTATCACATGAGTGGATGCACAGCCCAGAACCTTGAACTGAAGGGGAAACACACCCTTTATGAATGCTGTATGTGAAAAAAAAAAAAAAACCAACTCCGTTTTTCTCCTATAACATTGTGGGTTTTTTTTTTTTTTTTTTTGGCCTGCCTTAACAAAAATGACGATGATACTCTCAAGAGTGAGCCGTCTCAATATCATTTATCTGTGAAGTCTTAGGCGAGGGTTGAAGGCTGGGTCAGGTATTTCTCCATGTTAGGAAACAAGTACTTGTCTGTTTGTTTTCCTTTCTTTCTACTGAGCTTTGTCCAAAAGCGCGCGTTAGAAAATTTTCTGTTTTTAAATTGCCATCCAGCTTGACTTGATTAGAATTTATAGCCATAGAGTCATTTTCAATGACAAAAGGATAAAGGACTAAATTGTCTGTCACCCCTTGAGACAGTGGTCTCTGCAGGTCAGCAGCGAGGTCACTGCAGGGCATAGTGGGGGCTGCTCTTTGGCGAGGCTGCCTCCTGCCTGTGTGTGCAAGTGGAGGCCTTCGTTATGGGGTCGCTGGCTTCATTGCTTTATTTAAACGTCTCTTTCAAGGTTTCAATGCATTAGGTGCTTATAATACTCGGATAAAATATGCTGGAGCCAGTAATCAGCACATAGGGCTTGAGCCCCAGAGGGAGTTAGCTAGAAAATGAAGAGGAAAAGTCTCTAGAGAAATATATTTACTTGAAATATGGAACATGCTTCTACATTTTTAAAAGTTGTTATGCTATATCAATTGAAAATTCACGTTCTTTTTTCACTAAAGAAAGCGTGTTTTGATTAAAAAAATTAAAACATCACACACTTGTAAACCAACTAGATAATTTGAACAATATATTCTATGCAAAAACCACTAAACAGAAATCAATAGAAGTCTGTATTTATGTAAGGAAATGGGATGCAGGATAAAGTGTGTGCCACAGTTTCCAGCTTAAAAGTCAAGCAGCCCCTTGCCCTGCTGCTCTCTGACTAACAGAGATGAAAATGCAAACTTAAATATTTTTTCTTACGTTTCAGAAAATCTCATTCACTGACTGAAGTCACTATTTTAAAAAGTCATTGAGAGGCTGTGTGTATTTAGACAACTTTACTTAGTGGCAATTTTCCTACCAGACTATCACTATGACATTACATTGTAAACAAATCCACTTTAACTAGTATTAATATATAAACTTTGAACTAAGAATAAATCCAGTAAGAAAGGCACCAGTGTTCAGACTTCTACCCAGATTGCTTTACTGAACTCTGCTCACTGCTAAGTGGCTCGGCACTGGAGCACGGTGAACACTGTGTGACCGATAATTCAGTGGGGACTTCTTAGGTACCTTCCTTTCCTGCCACTCACCATGCCTGTGGTGCTCTGGTCAGGCCAGTGCTACAGAAGTGCCGCAGTGCAGCGTTCAAGGACTCTGAGAGGCAATACATCAGCCAACCAAAGTGTGGATGTGGCTGTCCCTTTAGCTTACATACTCTGTTATTGTTAAATGGTCCCATAAACAGTCGAACATACGTTAAGGCATGTATGATCTGATTTATCTGCACTCTGTCATTCTTTTAAATGATTCTGTCTTAGCCTTCAGAATATCTTTGTGCTTCTGCCTTAAAGGTTACCTGGCATTGTAGTGGTTTTGTAGTTTGCCCAGCCTTGGCTGGGTCATAATTAATGGAGAGGTACTTCTCAAGGCTCAGCCCTCAGTAGATTGCCTGCTTTCTTAATCACCTACTTCGGCTATAGAATTGATGCCACTATTTTAAAAAAATTGACCAAATAAAATATTCCCCACTTGAAGGCTGAGCTTTAAGTAGGCTGTCTCAAGCAAAACGTGTGTGTTATCACACAGTAAACACATCATTTGTGAGAGAGCTGGCATCTCTTTGGCGACCTTGCTGGTCTCTGTTTTGGGATTAATAATACATCAGACATCACACATTTAAAGGAAAGTAGCTGTGGAAGAGAAGTGGGAGAGCTCAGCTCTGCTCTTGGGCTACCCCTGATTACTCAGACCTTTCTTAAGAAGGCAAGGCAGCTTCAGGAGAAGGCTTGTTTACCCCAATCTGCACCTGGTCCACTTAACTCACTTCTTGAGTGTCTTATGCTAAAGAGAAAGATAGCAAAGTGTTGAGACCCAACTGGCACCCTGTCAGGGGGCAATCTGTATAACATTTCCTGCTGTCAGGTTAATAAATTTTTAAAAATTATCCAAAGACAGAGGTAACTATGGCAAGCTCATAGTTACCGTTCCCTTTTTCACTGGAATCACTTACTATCTACCATGGCTCTGGAGTTTCCTTGTTTGTTGTTTTCCTAAGATCTGTACTTTGCTGGTATTTTTGTTCAGCTGTTTATGCTCCTTCTTACTTTAAAAATGCTTGCCTTTTGAGATTTCTTCCGCCTTTCTCTTAGAAATCTGAATATAATTTATTTTAATTTTTATGTGGCATTCTGCAACTGGACACGCATGGCCTCATGCTCCACCCAATCCAGATGAAGCTCTAAGCCATCCAGTACAGAACTTATTTTGGGGGAAATACCTTCCCGTAATGATTGCATTAATAATTTATTCATAAAAGAATATTGCTCAACAGTAAGCAGGCATGAGGCAATGTCTGGTTAATAACACATGGACCAGCTCTTAATCTTGAAGTGTAAACTCCAATCTTCTGATTACCAGATCTAGGTTTCATAAAGCTATGAAACTGAGTAGCCTTGTCTAGAGATTTATTCATTGTAATGTCCTGATTTATGAGACAGATGAAACCTTTTTTTAGTGATTTCAGGGGTCAGAAAAATACAACACTAAATTCTTTTTCATTAAAGAAAGCATGTCCTCAGAGAAATGGAAATCAACTTTGCTTTATAAGTATTCCAAGACAAATGTCTAATATGACCACTCAAGATACATGGCTCGAAGGCTCTTTAAAGCTGCTACTAGTTTACTTATTTTATTTTTTTTCTGAGTGTAGTTTATGTCTGTCTATGTTTTATTTCAGAATCTTAAAGAAAGACCCCCTTCAAACTCCCTTAGATTCTGTCCTTTGTTTAAGCGTGCTTACACTTGAACATATAATAAGAAATGCTATGTATTTCACACTAAAATGTTAACCATCGAGAACTAACACCATGTAAGTACTTTTAGGAGAGCTGTGCTACCATCAAAACTGTTTGAAGGGGGAGAAGTGATCTGAGTGCAATAACAGAGACGAGGAAATGGCATTACACAGAACTTGAAAACTTTCAAAGTTTTTTTGTGCTGTGAGAAATAAGACTCTGTAATGAAGCTGCTATATTTAGATGCTCAAAAGCCTTTTAAGAAAATAACTCTGATAACATTTGTTGGTTTGTCCTGAAAATGACGTAAACCATAAAGGTGTTTTCAAAAGACCTGTATATCGATGATACACAGAAGGATTCATCAATTTAACCAGTTTGTCTTCATGAATCTTTAGGTATCAGCATTTTCTTATACTCTTCCATCAAATATTTGCCAATAAAGAGTTTCCCCTATTGAACTACTTCCCAGATATTTTTGTTTACTACTAAAGAGAAGGGAGAACAACCCAATTATGACAAAAGTTTGTTAAAGGCAAGAAGTCAGAAAAATGTTTGTGTCTATCTAAAGTATGAGGTGTGTTTTCCTCTTGGTTTTCATACATAATCATACACTACTTCACATTGTCCACCAAATTTGTAGTACTATGTATTTTCCGTCACAATGTCGATAAATGCTAATTTATAATACTAAACATTCTTTCAGTTTATATCTTTCATGCATCACTTGAATGTACTTCTGCATGTTAAAATAGTAGATGTTACATAATTTTGATCAAACAAGTTTGCCGGTAAAGGACAACTAAATATACTGCTTTGGGCTCTCCAGGCCCAGTGTCCTTCTGATCCTGACTGTCAGGTAGTGGGGGAGACAACGGGATTTCCCAGAAATCGTGCAGTTTCATTCAGTAAAGCAATCTAATAGTTTGCTGTATAAAGAACATCTGTGCTTTTAAAACACAACCCCCCCCCCAAGCTCAGGTTATGCATATGTTTAAATTATGGAAACAGACATGTATCACTTGTGGATATACATCTACCACAACGTGTTTATCATTATTTTAATCAGCAAAGTAAAATGTTCTGCAAGAATCCCATGCAGCTGAATAAACAGTAGGCATGTGTTGAGCTACGTGGGTTTGTGATGCACAAGAAATATTGTCATTTTAATCATTTTCTATTGAGTTAGTGTGGTAAAACTCATCTCCGTTTGCAGCTTTTGATGGCCACATGTGGTGAGTTTTCTCTTACTACTGGTATAGCAAGATTTTCTTTTGCAAATTAATGGTTTTCAGTAATGCACTGAAGACAAGAATCCCCCCTGTCAGAGGAGAAGAAAGGCTAAAGGATTAATTTGATTTAAAAATGCAAACATTTGAAGCTGTTTAAAAAGCATGAAAGTATTACTGCAGAGTCACTTATTGCCAAAATCAACCAAGGGTAGAAGAGAATTAAAAAAAATCAAATAAGAAAACCTGCACCCCTGTATTTAATTATGAATGTAAGGACCAGGAGTGAAGGGGTGGACTTCCCTTTGTGATAGCTGGCGTCTTTTTCCCCACTACACCCGTTTCATTTACCAAAATTTCAAACGATAGCAATGTATAAAAAGGAAATGATATGCAGAGGAAGCTGCATGAAGGACACATTGTATGCTACTGACGTTTCAATGAGTCCATCTAGTGCTGTCGATGGACGCCAGTGTAATCAGAAGGGGTAGATAGGTAAGGCAAGAGTCCTCTCGATCCTGTGACAGGACTTCCACAGACTTGAGAGGAAGGGCACATCTGTGTTTGGGCTTTGGATGACTGATTTTGTTCAGAGTATTGAGATTAAGGCAAATTTGAATTTTAAACTAACTTAAGGAATTATCCAAAGATTCCAGAAGACTGGTCTGTGCTTCGTTTGAAATGTTTAGCTCTCCCCTAATAGTTTGTAGTCACAGTAATTTCCCACTGAGCCACCTGAAATCTACAAGGAACCAAAAAATTCCTTAAAAAGTTGTGTATCATGGCTTGAAGGGCTTAATATCTGCAACTGATCGCTGGAAATAAAAATGACGAGGAAAGGAAGTAGTGATCTGAGAGCTGGCTGAGAGCCTTGAGATGGGTGGGCTAGCTTAGAAATGGGGCCACACGACTTGTGATCAGCGGTGTATCAATATGGTTTATAATGACATAATAACCTGAACCCTGTAGCGGTTTATGGTTCTTTTGAGAATTCTTATGGATTCTTAGAGTGAGGGAGCTCTGAGGAAAGATCTTGAAAGCTTTCATGAAATCTGGCCGTGTGTCAGGGAACTCTGATGACGGTGATTTAGCTGCTGAGGAATCCCATCGACCGGGAACGTCATTAAATTTTTAAGGTAAAACAAACCACAGAGCGATTGGTAGACGTGAAGGGTACAAAAGTGACCATGGAAATTGGAAAGGGAAGCTTTTGAGAGGAAAGGCAAAACACAAGTGAGGCCATCGTCGACCTCAGCATCCTGTTTAAAACAGCATGCAGTGAGAACCGTGTTCTGAACACTGGAAGCATGTCGGGTATCTGCGTGTGTGTATTTCCTTCATGGAATCTGTCAGAATTGATTGCTGCTCTTTCATTTTCCCTGGCTATTTTTAGTCAATGATAAATAAAGAACCAGAATTGTGAATCTGGCACCAGTGAGATATTACACCAGAAACAGCAGGGAAGAGCCAAGATGAATAACTTTACATCAGCGGACGCGCATAGACCTCAGGCCTCTTAGCATTTGTAATCCCGCTAATTTCTATGGGCTTTTAAAAATACACTTCCACATGAGCTCTCAAAACCCATAAACGTGTGGCATGTAAAGTAAATTGTTTGTCACTTGCCGTCGGCCTGCCATATTTATTGTCAGGAGAAATGGACATTAGTTGGAAAAGCAGTTGTTAAAGGCCAAACAATTTTTAAAGATGGCAAAGCTGTACGAGGGCTTTCCTTTTTCTAACAACGAGCCACCCCTTCAGACATCAAAGACAAGATAATAAGACACTTCAAGCGCAATTCAAGATTATATTCAACATCTAAAGGCTCGTCTCTTGTCAGTTTGCATTTACCCTCCGAGGGACGGAGCATTTCTATCATCTTTCTGTCAAGAGGAGTCTGGCAGAAGAAGCAAGGGCTCTTATTTCACACACTTAAGGTTTTTCTCTCTTTTTCTTTTTTCTTTTTTTTTTTTTATCAAATAGCCCACACTCACTTGGATTCAGCCAAAATGGAGGGATAATTCCAGGAAGGTCATAACAAGTACAAAAATCTCATATTGATTTGTATGATTAGAAGGCATTAGAATCACATGCTCGTACTAGGTTCTCTGAGGTTATGTCAGTTATTTGGTCATACACTGTGCAGTCTGGAAAAAAAAAGATGACTAAAAATTTAAAAGGAGACAACTGAAAGCTGAAATTGTCTTAATGTACTGTGCTTGAGCACTTAACAAGTGAACATAAAAATAATTTAATGCTTTAACGTCACAACATTTTCAATTAGCTTCTTCTTCATGGCATACTTCATGCAATGTACACAGAAAATATGCTCCTGTTTACCAGCTGAAAGAAATAGTTTTGTCAAATTATTTTTAAATACTTTCAAAAATTGATTCCATATCCTTAATTTGTGGATAACAGGTGACGACATTTTCAGTATAAATGTAATTACAAGGCTATCTTGCAGTGATTAGCAATGTTTTGTAAACGTTTTCCACTCTGGGATGATAATGCAGTTGCATTTATCATCTCGTGCCTTCCTTTCCAGAGATGTTACTAAAGAAATAATAGTGGAGTTGTTATGAGTGTCCTCTACCAAAATAAATCACACTCACTCTCTTGCTCTCTGAGAGTCACATAGCCACAAAGAGGAACATTCTAGGCCTTTTGTTTGTCTGGCTTTGTTTTGGGTGTTGGTGGGGACACACTTACAAAAGTTAGAAGAGCCACATTTTCTTCTCAAAACAATTGATGAAAATAAAACCATGATATCCTGGGATTGTTTCTATATTGAATCGTTGAAATTACTTTTCTTAGGAATTTTCATCAACTCCCTGTGTTTCTGCTTCTGATATTTCTCTCCTTGCTGTGCAGTGTTTTGAGACTGGCTTTCTTCTTCTATACTACATTCTCGCATTAATGCAAAGTGAGTTTCCGTGCTTGTGTGTCTGTGTGTGTGCTTGTGTGTGTGTACATAATGTCACAGTGTCATTACAGTGTGTTATGGAAGTGAATACCTGATTCTGCCATATTCCTTCTATTTATTATATGGCTCTATTTCTACTCTGCACTGTACTGTTTATGGATCAACGTTCGGCAATGAATGAGTTACCTCAGTAACCACATACCAAGTGCCTTCTCTGTGGCAGGTGTTCTGTTGGGTGCTGGAGAATACAGAAGATAGTAGGAGTGACCTAGTTCCACATTAAGACATGGATTAGCATGCAAAACTGAATAGAGTGTGGTTGAATAAGCTACATTTCTGGTATTTCTTTAGGAAGTATTGATCTTTAAAGTTGAACATTTCTGAAGTTGTTAGTTGTTCAGAAGTCTCGACATTCAGGAAATGTTTTTATCCCAAAAATATTATAAAAAAAGGATTTTTATGTGATCCACAGAAAAAGTACATTGGTAATGCTTTGCTACTCTGTCTGGAGCACAGGTACAAAAACTCTGCAAAGAGTTTTTTAGTTGTGTCCAAAGGGAACATAAACTAGAATTATATCTTGTTGTTTCTCCTACCTCTGTTCTGATTCTTAAATTCTTGTCACTTATCACTTAACATAATGCTCAAGTTTGTTCAGTCCAGACTTGAATTTGGGTTTGACCCTGGCTCTGCCACATAGTAGCTATTTCAGCAAAATCCATGACACACTTAAGCTTTTACCTTTTTACCTCTGATTGGAGGGTTTGATGAAACTTACTGCACAGGGTAGTGCTGCAGTTAAAATGGTTGCCATGGATAGAGCTCTGTAGAGTTTCCAGCATGTGTTACCACAGTTAGTTAAATTAAAAAAAATTCGCCATTTCCAGAAACCAATCGATCAATTTTTTAGCACTAAATGTGATAAAAAGCAGCAGCCACAGTTCTGAGAAAGCCGGAATGATCTGTACCGCCTCATGAAGAAGCATCAGTTCCCAGAGGTCTATTGGCCAGAGGAGTCTTCTGGGGATCTTTTTCTCATGATGACGATAGCTTCCCTTCTTTAGATACATTAGCAACTGCTTTTTCCAAAGACCCATCCAGGAAGAAATCTAAAAATAGATGCTCAAAGATTCTATAGAAGACAATAATTCACTGCCTGCATCCTGGAGAGCATATGGGTGTGGGGGAAAGGGTGGGAAAGGGACAGTTGATATATACATAAATATTTATCCTGTTCTAAGTTAAAAATGTGGAAGGCTGTAATTCCTTCATATAATGAAATCTGTAAAATAATGTTGGTGTTGAGAAGCGGTATGAAACAGGAAGGAGGTAACACTTCTCTAGCTGGTGGTTTGGTCTCATTCCCCAGTAGCTGTACTCTTTTGGGGGATTCCTTCCTTAGGCCAAGCGCTGATTTTATTCTGTCTTGAACACATTTTGTCCAAATTTGGTATAGAATGTTTGTACATAGTGAAAAGTTCTGAGTTCTTTTATAGACTAAGGAGATTTAGTTCTTAGTGTGCTCACTTCTCTTTCTCTAATATGATAATTATACTAACAGGCTGGTAAGTTAGGAAAATTAGGACAATATTAAACACTGTCTATGAAGACTATGCAAGGAAGGGCTGTTCCTACAAGAGGGATATTTAGTTAATGTGTGTCCCTTTTCCTGCTGGTAAACTAATGTGTTTTTTTCTGAGTCTGAGAATGAACAGTTATCCTGCTGACAACCCCTAAAAGTATTTGAAACAGATTTTAATGATCTGACAATATCATTTATTCTTCAAGAGAAAATTTCGAATTTTACTTTGAGAACAAAAAACCAAAAGCAATATGGAGCCTTAGTAAGACCTTTTGTTGCAAGACTTGAACATTCTCGTTGGAAGCCATATTTGGGGAAAGAAGCATCACTACCTTTCTGAGAATGCAGATTTAGTTTCAGAGTATTAAAACTTAGTGCCCTTTAGGCACACAAAATGGCCAAGGTAAGAAGGTTCTATTGTTGTTATTGTCCCCATAGCAACTTGGTTTTAATTAAATATTCATGCCACATGCACATTTCTTAGAAATTATTGACACTTTTAGGTCAATTTATTTCCTTATATGTCAATCACTCTCTCTCATATCTACACATATATGTATATATGTATGTGAGAGACAGATAACATATTTCCATATATGTCAGATACTCTCTCTCTCTCTCTCTATGTGTGTGTGTGTGTGTATGAGACATAAAGATAACACATGCTTTCAAATCGAATTAATGTACAAATCATGTTAATATCAAGTAGACAGATAAGCTTTTTCTCTTTCTGCCTCTTATTTTCTCTTTTGAGACAGATTTTCACATAGTCCGGACTAACCTTGAGCTCACTAAATAGCCAAGGGTAATATCAAATTAAACTTCATTTTGAAATTCTTTATTATTATTATTATTATTATTATTATTATTAGTAGTAGTAGTAGTAGTAGTAGTAGTATGTTAGTATGAAGGGGTAGGGTTTTTGTACGCAACATACGCATTAAGGGCAGAGGACAACTTCTGGGAGTTGGAGAGTTGGGCCCCTTCTACCATGGGCTAGCTAAAACTCAGGGCATCAGAAGAAGGTAGTGTTTTTATCCATTGAGCTGTCTTGCCAGGCCAAATTTCATTCTTAACTACTTCAATCTAAATGTCAGCCCTAAGATGAATTATTTCTTCCAGGCAAGGTTTTAAACAAACAAATAATAAACAAATTTCTCTGCCTGTATAGTCTAAGGAGGCTTATAAAATATTTTTTTAAGGTCCTTGAAACTGATGGTCTTTAGCATTCCTCAGGAAGATTAGACTGGGAGAGCTGTGCCAGAGTAGGGAGACATTGATTAGAGAGTAGAGCGTTTCAGTTGGGAGGGACCTGCTTTTGTGATCTTTTGTGCACTGTGGTAGCCTTGGTTAATACTGTATTGTATGTTTGAAAGTTGTCAAAACAGTAGATGTTTAATGTTCTTCACATAGAAACATAAATAAAGTGACAGGCATATTAATGAGCCCAATTAATCCTTGAAGAATGTGCATTCATGTCAAACATCACATGCACCATGTAAATATACACAACTACTACTTACCAATTAAAAAATATTAAAAGGCAGGAGAATTACCTCAGTGGTTAGAGCACTGGCTACTCTAACAGAGGACCTGAGTTTGGGTCTGAGCACTGACATGGTGGTTTGCTACCATTGTAACTCCAGTTTCAGGGAATCGGGTATCCTTCTTTGCCCTCCTTGGGCAGCAGGCATACACGTGGTAGACATAAATACACACAGGCAGAACACTCAAACACATAAAGCTAAAACATATTAGAAAATTAAGCCTTCAACTGTAGCTTATCTTCACTTAAAGCATTACAACCTGTTTGTTCACTGCAGAGCTTGCTTTAATATTTCTTGTGGATGAAACAACAATTTTATACCTCTTTTTCAAAGGACACCATGGCCCCACTCTTCTGATCTTGCAGAGATGCACTGTTTCCTGTCAGGTGTCATCATTTTAGAGAAAAATCTATAGAATCTATAGCAGGACATTCTTAGCCAATGTCATATCACTTCAGTGAAATAAAAGGGGCCAGGTGTGCATACACATTCACTATCTTCTGTTGTTGTCTATTTTAAACGTATGGCAAGGATTTTCCTCCCCAAAGTAATATTTATTGAATGTTCCCCAGCCTGCTCTTTTTCCTTTCTGATGGTAAAAATATTTTGATCAAGCTTCTTGGTCTCCCATATGAAAGCTCATCCTGCCTTCCCTTGTGTTATGGCTGTTCTCTCATTTTCCCCCACTTCTTTTGCAGTCACTCTCAGGGTTTGCCTGGTATTATAATGACTTGTGCATTTGTCTGCCTCCCTTGCTGGGTAGCAAGCCCCTAGAGGATAGATAATAGATCTTGCATATATTAAGTACCAGATAAATGTTTTTTGAATTGAACCACTTCTGAATTGGATGTTTCTGGACATGATCTACACTTGGTAAATACTCACTGAATATTAAGGGAAAATAGACTCTACCCACAGGAGTCTACTATTCTACCTAGGGATATATGTAAGAAAGGAGGTCAAAGAGAATAACAAAGCCAAGATAAAGAAATGAGTGTCCACATGTCAACAATTATTTATTTAGTACGTTTGTGATAAGCATTGTACTAGGTTTGCATAATAGAGTGGTAACTAAGACAGAATTTGTCCCTGTTCTCATGGATTTTTTTACAGATAATAAACAATGCAGGTGCTAAGTAATGCTTGCCAAGTAATTTAATAATCTATGATTTCAAGAGCATCGATGAGAAAATATGTGGATACCATTTTGGAAAATCACTTCTCTCCCATTAAATAGATCCTTTATAGGATGCTCACACAATGTCCTTTTTCCCCTAAACAAAGAGAAGTATGTCCCTCAAAGTAATCAAAGATGCCAGCTCTCTCCTTGGAAGGGAATTCTTCAGTTGAGTGGCCCAAGGACCACAAAACAGTGATCTAGATGGTAGTGACTTTGAACATCAGAAATTAACATTATACATTGTTGTGATGACTCTCAAAATTAGCAGCTCATATAGAGACATTGATTGTGCGCATATACCTTCACTGTGGGTGGGTATAGAATAGACAATGAGCTTTTGTCTCACTTGGTGTCATCTGATGGAATCCAATGGCCAGGTGGGGGTTGAAAAATCTGAAGGCTGATTGCTTCAGTTCCTGGTTGTTGTGACTGGAGCCTGGCTAGAATTTTAGCTGGAATCATTAGCCAGGGCACCTAGTGGGCTTCTTGCTGTGAGCTGGGCTTCCCTACAGTGTTGTGGCTGGGTTCCCAGGGAAGCACTGATCAAGAGAAGAGGGGATAGATGTGAGGCTGGAATGGAAGAGGAAACAGCAGGTGGAATCTGATTTTCCTGTACTCCAGTTTTCAACCTGGCCTTGGAAGTCAACAGCATCACTTGCACTATTACTTTCTATTCATTAGAATCAAGTCATTAGGGCAGACCAGAGTGAGTGGGGAGAGAAAGAGAGAGAGAGAGAGAGAGAGAGAGAGAGAGAGAGAGAGAGAGACAGAGACAGAGACAGAGACAGAGACAGAGACAGAGACACAGAGAGGATTACACATTTTGTAAGGAATCGTGTCACATTTATATATGAGTTTTGAAATCATTACAAAGTTCTCACTTCTGTATATGTCTTCCTTTTCTCTTTGAGAAACTAAACTATGTGAATGCACTTGGGAGGCAATATCCTACTATCAGTTAACAAATGCTGTAATGGGTCTGAGGATGTTGTTGGAGACAAGGTTAATGGGGATGATGTCTACAGCATTCACTGAAGACAGCTTAATATATATTTTTTAAATAGTTGTGTTTAGTTCTTCTGAAAGTTAACTTTCCTTTTAGCACTTTTATTTTCTTTGGAATGATTAAGGAGCGTACTTCAGATTTTGGAAACTGGGCTTCTACCCTATAAACATGAAAAAAAGAAAAGCAGTCTGGTGTTAAGAGTCAGGGGCAGATGGAAGATAGATTCTGGGAGCCCACTATGGCCATACTTATGACAGACCATTGGTTATAGCAAATGAAAATAGATTTCCCAAACCTAACATATTAAGTTCAATACATTTCTCTTCAGTAATAACTGACAGAAATTTAAGTTATAATATACCATCTCTGAGCCTTTATATCCACCACTGGGCAGTCTAAAGAAGAATGGGCCAGCAAAAGAAGGTTGATGTGCTTGATGCTATTTTGTGTCATCATTGTTTATAAGAAAATTATCTGTGCCATAATTTTCTTAAAGTGTTTGAAATTAGATTCTACATTTCAAGATTGTTTTGCTTCAGATTTTTCCACTGGTTGTATCTAGGAGACTCGTGCTTCAAGCATCTGGAATCTTTATAAAAGTCTATTTTGTTTCTTTCTTTTCTTTTTCTATTAATTAAAAAATTAATTTATTTTTTCAGCCTGATCTTCCCTTCTCTCCCCCCTCTCTTCCCAGTCCCTTCCCTCAAACTCTCCTCTCCCCCTACCTTCCATCCATTCATCTTCCTTTCTCTTGAGAATAGGGCAGGCCTCCCATGTATCAATCAACCATGGCATAAAATATTGCAGCAAATCTAGGCACCTCTTTTCCTATAAGGGCTGGATAAGTCAACCCAGTATGAGGCAAGGGTCCCAAAAGCAGATAACATAGTCAGAGGCAACCCCTGCTCCCACTATTAGGAGTCCCACAAAGATACCAAGCCACATAACTGTAAGGTATGTGCGGAGTGCCTAAGGAAATCCCATGGAAGATCTCTGATCTCTGGTTGGTGGTTCAGTTTCTGTGACAAAATATGAGCCCAGGTTAGTTGATTCTGTGTGTTTCCTTGTGGTGTCCTTGGCCTCTTTGGTTCCTACAATCCTTTTTTTCTGCTCAAGATTCCCTGAGCTCTGTCTAATATTTGGTCATGGGTCTCTGCATGAATTGCTGGGTGAAGCCTTCCCTGATGTCAATTGGACTAGGCAACAATCTATGATAATATCATTAGGAATCATTTCTCTTTTTTTTTCTTTTTTTTTTTCTTTTTTTGCTAGTCATGTTTAGTTCTATCCTAGGTCTCTGGGTCCTGGCCCTTCAGGCAGTGTCAGAAGTGGGCTCCCTCTCATGGTATGAGTCTGAAGCTGGACCAATCATCCATTGGCTACTCCCAAAATTTCTGCACCACCTTTACCCCAGCTCATTTTGTAGGTCAAAGGTTATGTGGCTGGGCTGTTTCTAAATGTATCATAATATCTAGAAAGAATAACCATTACAGGAAAGGAGATTCTTAGATGTTAGCCTGAGCAGTGTAAAGTGCTTCTCAGCTTATTGGGGAAAGTGGGGGAGCAAAGGCTTGCATGAGAAATTTAGAATGAGCAGTGGTTAGTTATGGAGTTGGCACATTGTTAACTTTGCTTAATTGCTATGCATGATGATAGCATCAATTGCTAACAGGTTCTAATAACTGGAAACAACTGGTCCTAAACTCAGAATTCTTTTGTTACTGTGAAAAGTCTAACTCACAGGCATGCTTTCTTGTTCCGTGTTCCCCAAGGTATGCAGCGCCCCTCTAGGTGCCTTTCGTACTCAGTACTGACAGGGAAGGTCCCCAAGACAGAAAGGCAGTAGCTCACCAGAAAAACAAGCTGAGGTCGGTATTGTAATCGTTCTGCATGTTCCCAGCTGTCAAGTACAAATCCCGTGCCAAGAGATGAGGAGAGACAGAACAGGCTGGGAGCCTGGGGAGGTGTGAGGAATCTTAGGCAGATAAGACATATTTTATTCACTGGCACACAGCAGCACAGACCATTTAAACACAAGTGGGAATAAATACCACACACACACACACACAGACTAAGCCACACAGGCCTCCTATAGACAGACACAAATATAGGCAGGCAAGCAAAGGTGAAGAAGACAGGTCCTCTGACTTCAAGTATGCATATTCAAGTACTCTGCCTCCTGCCAAAAGTCGTTACACACACACACACACACAGACTAAGCCACACAGGCCTCCTATAGACAGACACAAATATAGGCAGGCAAGCAAAGGTGAAGAAGACAGGTCCTCTGACTTCAAGTATGCATATTCAAGTACTCTGCCTCCTGCCAAAAGTCGTTACACAACAGAATATATCATTGCTTTCTTTGGGGTTCCGCAGACACTTGACATCAACCATTATTTTCTGACTTATCCTCCTATGTCTGACATTGGCCATCTTGCCTCATGCCAGATATCCATATCAGCACTGTTACCTAAACTGGCCCATAAGAACTTCTGATCCCTGAAATGGCAAGTGCAAAAAATATGCAATATGAAATTCTACCCTGCAGAACTATTTCCTTAAGTTCACTGAGGTGAGCTTCATGATAAAGTAGCTCTGCAGGTGAGTCCACAGGCTAAGCTTCCCTGTCTGCAGCCTTCGGTGGGAAAAGTAGTGGTTCTGACTGGGTAACTAATTCAATGTATTGTTACTCTGAGGAACTTTGTGAAGCAGATACTTGCCAGGATTTGGCTGTCAAACTTCAGCAAATACAGTTTGCAGAATTATGATCATTCTTTTCTCCACCAACTCAAACTTCATAGTAGCTTCTGAGTGAACTCAGAGTAAATTGCAAACTTCTACAATGTTTCCACGATCCATTGAACTTAAAGCTATTCTCTCTACACATCTAGACTCCGTTAACCGAGACCTATGTGTCCTTGTAAGCATTCACTGTCTTGGGTTCACAAGAAAGCAAGATGAGCGTGACCCTGGGCAAGGAGCAAGCTGCATCCTTTTATGGTTTCTGTTTCAAATTCCTGCCCCGACCACAGCAATAACAACCAAACTACAACGATAGGTTATGCTATCATTTTGTAACATGATTTTCCATGTTCAGGTGGTTTTTTCCCCCTTTTTAAAATGATTTTTATTGAACTCTACTTTTTCTCTGCTCCCCCTCCTGCCTTTCCCCACTCCTTCAACCTTCTCCCAAGGTCCGCATGCTCCCAGTTTGTTCAGGAAATATCGTCTTTTTCTGCTTCCCATACTTAGATCTATGTGTGTCTCTCTTAATGTCCTCATTGTTGTCTAAGTTTTCTGGGATTGTGGTTTGTGGGCTTTTTTTTTGCTTTATATTTAAAAACCACTTATGAGTACTCACATGTGATACTTGTCTTTCTGTGTCTGGGATACCTCACTCAA
>JAQHUG010000233.1:701901-727443 GCA_028555095.1 Dicrostonyx torquatus | reverse complement strand
GTGCGCCACCACCGCCCGGCAAGTAGTAACTCTTTAATTTTGTTTTTGGTTACTAATAAGACTGAATAATTTTTATGGGGCATTGGCTATTTAAAAAATTCTTTTAATTGAAAATCTTTGTCTTTGTTTTATACACATTTTCAATCTAAATGGATACTTACTACTCTTTTTCCAATATTTTATAAACACCAGTGTACTACTAAATAGTAACTGACAGAAACATTGTTAAAAGTATGATGCTGAAACTTTTTTTTTGTTAAATAAGTATCTAGATAAATCAGTAACTAGAACAAACTATTGGCTTATGAATGGCAGGATTTTACTGTATTGAGCTGGGCTCGGGTTCCAGAAATCTGCACATGCAGAGCATGTGTTCTAACCCTGAGACACACCCAGCTTTATAATTGCTTCCATCTAGACAGAGAAAATATGCTATATTCAGACCAGGCAAACTGGGGAAAGTTTAACAATAACACTACCTACAAAGTTTAGCTGGGACGTCTGAAAACACAGTATAGAACTATGCACTTAAAAGCAAAGCATTCTTATTATTCTTGGCTCCTACTACATTACATCCTTACCATAATTTCTCTCCCTCCTCTCTCTCCAGTCTCTCCTTTCCACTTCCCTTCTCCCCTGGATCCACTATTCCTCTAGGGCAGGTCTCCTAGGGATATCAACCAAATGTGGCATATCAAGTTTCAATGAGATGACACACATCCTATCATATAAAGGCTGGATGAGGCAACACAGTAGGAGGAAAAGGGTCTCAAGAGCAAGCAAAAGAGTCAGAGATAGTATCTGCTCCCACTGTTAGGTGTCCTATCAGGACACCAAGCTACACAAACATACATATGCAGAAGAACTAGGTCTGACCATACAGGCCCCCTGATTGCTGCTTCAGTCTCTGTGAGCACCTATGAGCCCTGGTTAGTTAATTCTTTAGGCCGCCTTCTTGTGGTGTCCCTGACCCTTCTTGTTCCTACAATCCTTCCTCCACCCTCTTCCACAGGACTCCCCAAGCTGATGTTTGGCTGTGGGTCTCTGCATCTGCTCCCATCAGTTGCTGGATGAAACCTATCTGATGATCTTTTACTTCACCTGAATCATAGGAAAAGGCCCATTTCTGTGGAGGGATGCAATTATCCTAAGATACCACAAGGAAGAACAAAGAAATAAATTTCCAAACTGAATTCTCTTATGTTCCTCCAAAAACAAAATCAGTTTGGAAGTGGAGGGCAAGAACTGGCTTTGAAGCAGTTTCTATAGACAACCTTTCTGGAACACAGAGCAAGGCTGAGAGGTGAAGGCAGAATGTACTTTGCAAGGATGGATAGTGTTAGCCAATGGAACAGAAACATAATTCTAGTACCCATCTCAAGCTCCATTTTGTTACTTAACGTTTATTTAATGTCTATGATTATTAATCTATATCATGAGGATAACTGTAGTTCCCTCTTCGTTTCACTTCTCTAATTATAACTGAAGAGAACTAAGGCACCTGAAATCATTTTGGCACAGTGTACATAGGGTGCGTGCTGTTGCAGGAGGTGGAAGAGGATCTAAGGAAAATGGGATGGTTTGTTTTTCTTCCCCTTTAATCACAGCATCTGCCACGGTTGCTGGTTGAGATTCAGCTCAGCATCTGCAGTATAAGTTGTCAGGTACCAAGCCTGTTCCTTTCCTCAGACCTCATCTGGAATGTTCACTGCAGTGGTTCCCACTCAGCATCAGTCAGACATAAGCATTTCCCATGTGTGTTGGCTACCTCTGACCATGGTGCAGGGAAGAACTGGGGTCCTTGTATTTTGTCCCAGGAGCTTCAGCATCTTCCTCCTGCATAGGCACTTCCAGCTGTGGTCCTTACATCCAGGGAAGCTTGTCAGAAAACTTATGTAATAAAATAGATACATAGTCAATGGCACTTTTTGTTTTTACTGTAATAACTGTATGGAATGGATTTTTAGCACTGACTTACGGTCTTTTGTTTCAGTTTGTCCTTTCTGGGATAAACCCTACAAAATAAATCAGAGAGATTTGTGTACTTAGACCACAATAACAAATTTACCTACAGCCTTCAGATATTTAGATAGCAATTTACAACAAAACATATATTCATTAGGAATAGGAATGTAAGGGTTTCTCATTCAAAACAAGAAGAAAACCTCAAATAATTGTAAGCAGTGTCATTTACTGGACATCTTTGTCTCTCCCTCAGGCCTAACTTGAATGTTAATTATAAAATGCTCACCATCTTAACAATAACTGGCGGAAATGAAATTGCCACAGTGGTGTTTCTTGATATTGCCCCAAGCTGTTGTTATTTAGCCTGAGACTGTGTTTGGAAAGGACGAAGTTCTTCCTGGCGCACATTAGCATAGCATGACCGTGCATTCCAAAGACACTGCTTCCACCCCCATGACGGTGACAGTATAGCTTATCCTACGAGGTGTTCCTTCCACCAGCTGGATGAGGGTTAGCTTATTCAGTGAAATAATTTCTGTATGAAATTATATATTTATGAGATTGGCAAAGATATTAGTTTTATATCTTTATATTGTATTTTAATGACTTGAAATACTTATTAGAGATAAAGTTGTTACATGTGTTATAGAGTATAAAACATACAATGCACGAATATAATTTTTGATGAAGTCATTCTGAGTGATATTTCTAGTGCAAATTAATGCCTGCAGAAAACTCAGGAAGAAGTCTAAAAGTCAAGGTATAACTTAAGAACCACACTCATCTAGCTCCACCATATGGATGCCTGGAGCTGACTTGTGCCTGTGGGAAAGGAAGTCTCTATATTTTCAGGAATTTTGTGTTGTAGCCATTTAACAATTACCTATTTTGAATTCAACTATTTAATCCTACAATTATATAAGTACACTAAAATGAAATGTGACAAAGAAGGACATGGCCCTCACTGTGGAACTCATTGTCTCATTGTTAAGAAAGAGGGCTGTGGTGAAGCATGGCCTAATGTGTTCCTCAGGGCAGGCTCTCACAGTGACCTTCTTCCTCCCTTGAAAACCCATCTCCTCAGGGTTCCCTTGCGCCATAGGCAGGCTACCAAACCTTTAGTGAATGGCTTTTGGCAGAAAGTTCAGATCCAAACCTCACAGGTTTGACACGCTATTGTGAGTCCATTCTCAGCTCTGTGTTCAATGATGTCATGCTGATAGCTTGTAATTGGGCATTGAGAAACTATTTACATATTGGAAATTGGCCAGTGCTTGGTCTACTATGTTGTTGATTATGTAAAAATGAGAAAGTGATAGTAAACATGTTAATAACATAAATCTACTGAAAGTACACTTTCTAAAAATTTTATGTTGTTAGTAGTATGAATAAATGAGAAAATAATCTTTTTTATTACTCAAAACCACTATGATTCTGTAAGGAGTTTGTGTGTGTTGCTGGCAAATGAAGATTCAATACGTACCCTTCTTATTTCCTTTTCTCTTTACTTGATCAAATACATGGAAATAGGCTCTGACATCCAGTTAGAATGTTTAGCAATGACATTAATGGCTTTTATATGAGTCAAATAATAAGTACATTTGCAATCTCATTTTTGTAAGACTGTTGTAAGTAGTGCTATTACAGAGACTTGTACTGGATTTCATATGAAATAAAAAGCTATAAAATTACAAGTATATAGAAGGTGGCTAGATATATTGTATATATTCATTTTATTTAGCAAGTAATTGTTACATTTACTGTGTTGATTGATACTAATGTTTGTGTGAATATATATATTCATACTTTTCTCCAAAGAAATTTATTCTTAAATAATTATTGCCATACAATTGATTAGAGGGTATTAATCCTCAGACTCTTTGTTCTGTTTGTCTTGACATATTAACTTCAAGTTCATGAGAACCCAAAAAGGTTAACAGATCTTGCTAAGAGTTATTAACTCAAGGAAGATGATGAAGACATTTGTACTATTGTGCTAGCATTTTCAACTCTACTACCAATATTTTTTCAAGAAACAAGATATTTATGAATTACTCTTAGTATTTAAATTTATGTGGATAGTGAAGTCAAAGTGAAAAGTTTTGTTTTTGTTCATATTAATATAATTATATGTCCTCTGCTCAGTTGTTCTATATTTCAGTTCATATTTCTTTGCATAAGCAATGCGGCAAATATTAAATCATAGATATTGCACATTGTATCTGATAGCTGCATTACAATCATAGATAAATATTTTAGCTATAGATTAGATGCATATATAGATATAGAGGTGTATGCAAATGAACCAAATGACATGGTTGCTCCTGAAAATGAGCTGCATTTTGAAATCAAAGAAACCTAGCAGATTGTGGAAACTTCCCCGAAAGATAAAGCGTTGCACAGTCACATCAGCACAAGGCTTCAGTCATGAGACACCACAGCCAAACTCCAGAACCTGAAACTTAGAAGCCACAGAAGAAGTCTTTTTTTTAAAAAAATTATCTTGTATATAATGTTCTGGGTACCATATCTCATTATAGATGGGTGTAAGCCATCATGTGGTTGCTGGGAATTGAACTCAGGACCTCTGAAACAGCAGTCTGTTCTCTTAACCTCTGAGCCATCTCTCCAGCCCCAGAAGAAGTCTTCAAACACTAGGAAGGGTTTGTTAAGTGTAGGGAAATGCCAGGTTTAATCTGGATAACTTCTGGGATCAAAACAAAGCTCAGGAAGTCATGGGTAGCTGGCTTCGGGGCAATGCAGGAAGATTATCTAGTAGAACTGTGAAAGTGTAAAGGCAGCTGAGGAGATGGGAGCCCCCATCATCAGAAGTCTTCAGGAAGAGCCGAATGATCTGCTAGATGTGATGCAGATGATCACACAGTAACCCTCCGAGTCTACAACTCTGTGAACTCCTAGCCCTTGGAAAACTGATTAAATGTGTTGGTTTATAATCTTAAGAACTGTAGTTAGCTCTGTTTTCAAAATTAACAAGGTTTTGTGCTATTTTTAGCAGGATAAATGCAGGTAAAATTCTGCTAGAAGAAAATATTCTTAAAGTAAAAGTACTCTTGGGGGACAGGGAGTTATCTCAGGCGCCAAAGCACCTCCCGTGTAACACGAAGACCCAAGTTAGAATCCTTAGTGCCCAGGGAAAACCCATGTGTGGCAGATGGCCTATACTCACAGCAATTATAAGGAGGCAACTGAAGAACCCAGGGATCCCTTATCAGTTAGTCTGGAAAAAAATGTGTTCTACATTTAGCGAGGAATTCTGTTTTAGAAAATATGTGGAGAGTAAGAGAAGATGACACCAGATGTCAACTCTGGCCTCTGCCTAAGTACCCACCTGCACACAGACCTCACATGTATACGCACACTCCAACATGTAACACAATACATCTACTACCCCCAAAGCATTTCTAATAACAATAGTATTCTGTGTTCTTGAGGTAGCACATAGCACAAAGGTCCTGTTAACAACAGATTACATTATAGTAATAATTGGTCCTATACTTAATCATAAAGACTTTATTTGTCCACTTGCCTTTCAATATAGCTAATATATAAGCAAAAACAAAACACAGGACAGACAGGAAGTGTTAAAAATCTCAACGATATTTAAACTGAGTTACTCTGGCAAGCTTTTTCAATATCCTCATGAAATTATCGGAGCTTAAGTATTGAGTGGATTTCTTTTGTATTACATTTTAAAAATACATCATCCCCTCCAGAGACCAATTATATCCCCCAAATCAGTATTTTACTTGAAAAAGTTCATAGATCAAATGAACAAAAATGAAACTTGACTGGCAACCTGGAATATGAATTAGATGTGGCTGTGTGGCTATGGAATTGCTATGTGTTAAAAGGATTTGTGCTCATTAGCAATGCTAATCAGATTGGTACTGTTCCACCCCCTGAGAAAAGACACTGCTATCTGAAGCCATTATAGATTAGATGTTTATATTTTTAACCCTCTAATTAACTACTCATGATTTTATAAGACAGTTAAGATTTTTTGAATTATAATTTTAGTCTTACAGGGAAAAAAGTTATTCCAAGAATCAGACAACTCATATAGGTATCTTGGCTTCAAACTTGAATCACCTTAGATATAAGACAAAGAAACGTGATATAAAAAGAAACTTAGAGAAAAATTCTTAGCTCTTTTCAGGCTTGAATTTAAATTCAGAGTAAGTTCTCTTAGTACCAACTTTGGAGAAATATATCATTACAGTTTGTAGAAGACCAGGGAGAAAGTAATCTAGTCTTGAGTTTTGTTTTGTTTTGATACTTATACATGCAGTGTGTGTGTGTGTGTGTGTGTGTGTGTGTGTGTGTGTGTGCGCGCGCGCGCGTGCGTGTGCATGCACATGCACACGCGTGAATGTGAAGAAGCAAAAATAGATAAAATAACTTTTCTGAAATTTAGAAGAAATTTAAAATACCAACACTGAATTGTCTTACCCAGGGCAAGGCCAAGCTCAGGTTCACAGCTGAAGGAGTTTGGGACACTACTTGGGACACTCCACCATGGGGAAATAAAGCTTGTGTTTTCTCATCAAATTAAAAAGTTCAGAGGGCAAATGAGAGAGGAAATACTTAAGGAAATAGAATGATATTTTTTGTAAAGTTATGCAGGTAAATGAACTGAAGTAAGTGGAGGTAAAAATGGAGGCTCCTGCAGATCCAACCGCTGACCCGGTCCACTCAACAGAAGAGACCTAGAGAGTTGAAGGACTGGATGCATTGGTACTACATCTTCCTAGACTTGTTTCTTTTATCACAAATTGGCTTTTCAGGGACTGTGCCTCAGAAACAGCTCATCTCTGGTGTCTGTAAACCAGGAAGCCACCTCATTTCCACAAAATCTAACTCAGACCCAAATAATGTGTGAATCATGGGAGTTGTTTATCATACACTTGCTTCCTGTATGCTGTTTCTTGGTTGGTCCCAAGTGCTGGCTGAAGGAAAACATTGATGGAGAAAAGAGCATACATACATTGCTATTACTGGGAGAAAAATCCAGGAATTCCCTCTGGCTAAATCCAAACTTACTTTTTTTTTTTTAAATATTGCTGTTTCTATGGTTTTGTTTAATGAAACTACAGTTCACTGTTTTGCCTAGTTCAAGATCTTGAATTCCCTGTAGTAGTGGCAGACACACTAGCCTCAAATTCATGAACACTGTGGCTATACCTGTCAGGGTCACACTATAGCAAACACACCAAGAATACTTTTAAGATATAGATTCATGAAACGTCTCTTAAAAAGTGGCTTATCTAGGCATTGTGAGCATGATTGGAATCCCAGCACTAGGGAGGCACAGACAGGAAGATTATGAGTTTGAGGATATCCTGAGTTGTGTAACCAGTCACTGGACAGCCTGTACAATCTAGTGAGATGACTCTCAGTAAAGAATAAAAAAGAAATAAAAGGGAATCTATCAGGTGTCAGGGTATAAAGTTATAGGAGAAAGAAAGAAAGAAAGAGGAAGGAAGGAAAGAAAGAAGGAAAGGAAGGGAAAAAAGAAAGGAAAAAAGGAAGAAAAGATAATAGAAAGAGAAATCTATGAATGCACTGGTACACATATGTTGACTATAGACAGGGAAAAGGGAGCTAGAATGCACACATAAAATAAATTCTACTGAGGAGGTTATGGGTAAATAAAGCTGTTTTGTTATTTCTATCAGTGCTAATAGTCCGGTGTTGGTGACAGTGGTCATGATTATCACCTTTCAAAATGGTAAAATTCGTACCCACTTACAATAATGTAAATAGGAGGTAAGCCCATTCTTCTCTTCTTCAGGGTCAAATGCATATTTAGCTCTAGGAATTTAGCGGTTACCCTTCATGGGTCAATGGGTAGGTGAGTCTTAAAACCTCTTTAGGTGGAGATTATTCTTCTTCTAGCCTTCTGCATTTGAAAAGCCCCAAGCAATATTCCACATTTCTTTAAGAAATAAGGTCAAATGTGGGGAAAGAACAAATAAACAATACCATTCACATGGAAATCATCACCTCAAGTTAATAAAAAAAAATGGAGATTTTTTTTTCTCTTGGCAGAAGAGATAGAACTGACTTTTGATGGGATTAAAGAGCAAGGATTTTATTTCAGTTGTTGTTACTGGTAAGGTGATGAATTACAATACTTATACCAAAGTGAGGTGGTTAAACCGTATTTCAAAGGGAGATTGCCTTTTAATGTTTAATGGTATTTTATCTGATCACTTGCATTTGAAGAATTAATGTGTAAAGTAATGTTTTTTTTTTTTTTAAAAAAATGCTTTCACACACACTTTGTTTTGTTGGTCTCTCTTCATTCCCTTCCCTTGGCTGTGTTTGTCACCTTGCAGTGTCCCTTATGCCACTATGATGTCACTTTGACTCCATCACCCTGTCAATGGCTTAAGCTCCCTTGTGCTCCTGTTACTCTTAATACAATGGCTTTAGTTCAGTGTCTCTTCTTGTCCCTGCTCCTTGTACTTTGCCTTCCAGAGAGAACCTCTTCACAGCTTTAAAAGATAACACTTGCCAAATATTCTTGGGTTCCATGGAAATGTAGAAAGGACAGAAGAAACTTCTCTTCATCTTCTGAGAAGAAAACAAAGGAACCTCAGTCTTGGGCTGGTGTGCTATTTAGTGGGAAGGAAGAAAGCGATCAACTCAAGACTGATGATAAGGGCCTGGAATTCTGTAGTTAATTTAGATTTATTTATTTATTTGTTATTTTATACAGAATCTCAATGTGTAGTCCAGGCTGACCTCATAGTGATCTTCCTGATTTAGTATTCTATATATGTGAGTTATAGGCATATTTGTGTGTTATAGGTTATAGGCATACTAGTGTGTTATAGGTCCTAGGCATATTTGTGTGTTATAGGTTACAGACATATTTGTGTGTTATAGGTTATAGGCATACTTGTGTGTTATAGGTTATAGGCATACTTGTGTATTATAGGTTATAGGCATGTTTATGTGCTATTGGTTATAGGCGTATTTGTGTGTTATAGGTCATAGGCATCTTCCACCATGCCTGGTTGGATGCTACATTTTTTTTTGAAATTATAACAACTGGAAAGAAAAAAATGATGTTTAAAATAACACATACTTTTTCCTTACCCATAAATGTATGTAGCTCTGAGAATAGCTACTTATCCCTGGATTGTGGAGCTATTCCTTTAATTATCTATCAGCTTCAACTTTGCATGCTTGTTCTCTCTTGGTGAGACATATCAGAGACAAGTCTTTCACCGTCCCATCTATTGTCATTTTAGACTTGCGCACTCCAGCCAGTCATGAGGAGAATTGCGAAGTCAGTTCTTTAATCTTGTGCCCTGTCATTATTAACTGCCATTTGCTGAGTAGTCTTCCCACCAGTAGTCAAGCACCTAGCTAAGAACGTTCCCTGTCTAATGTCATTTAAATTTTCCAGCTCCTGCTGTTTAGGTGAGGGAGTGAAGAGACTGTTAGAGCAGTACCCCAACACCGGAAGGAAGAGAGTGGAAGGAAGAGAGTGGGAGATTTGAAATCAGATGTCTCTCTCCCCAAAGTCCTCCTCTTGGGGGCTAATGTGTTGCTCAAGTAGCCCTTCTCCTTGGGTGTTTGTTGACTTTCACTCTTCGGCCAGCTGCCATCCCCTTCCCTGTGACATTGTTCTCCTTTCTGCCCAGTGTCATCTATCCTGATGATTTCCATCCCGTGGACAGAAACTTTTAAATCCTCTTAATCATGTTGAGATGTTTCTCTGTAAACATCTCACAAGCATGATTGCACATCAAGGAAAAAAAAACTCATATGGAAGTAAAACATAAAACTAGAAACAGAACTTTAAACAGTATCTCACACAGCTAAGGAGAAAGTACAGAAGGAAATTAAAATCCCATTCCAAATTATCTGAAATGACCTTGTATAATAAGCACCGTCTTTGTATGGTGAACCCAAGAGAACTCCTATTTGTAAGTGAATTATAGCCAGGAGGCCTGTGCTTTCAGGTACATATCAATTTTGTGCTTTTGAAAGATAGGGTATATTTCTGGGAATTGAACTCAGGACCTCCGGAAGAGCAGGCAATGCTCTTAACTCCTGAGCCATCTCTCCAGCCCAAGATAGGGTATATTTCAAGAGAATTCAGCAGTGTTATACCCAGAAAATTTCTTAATAGCAAATGAATTATTGTTTTGCTTGTTATATAATAAATCTTTATGGTAATAAATCTTCCCTGGGACTGCAGAAAGGCTTGGACTTGGGGTACGGAGCAGAGGAAGGTGAAGAGAAGGAACTAGAAGGGTGCGAAGCTTGAGTTACAACATTTTCTACCTCCAGAAACCCAGAGTCATGTTGATCTCATTTGCAGTTAGAGAAAAGGAGAGAGGGAAGGAGGGAGGGAGGGAAGGAAGACGGGGGAAGGGAGGGGGAAGGGAGGGACAAGGAAGAACTAATAATTGACAACTAAAAACGTTGCACAGATAAACCAGATGATGAAGCATTTCTTTCTGCTTTCTCCTGAAACCTAGTGAACATACCCACTCAGGAATGTAAAAGACACGAATCCTCAAGGATAAACCTAGTGAACATACCCACACAGGAATGTAAAAGACACGAATCCTCAAAGATAAACCAAACAGAAGGGATGACCTCAAACACAGTCACCAAACTTTGGGAAGAGGGGAGAATAATTGCCTTCGCCAAGTATAGAAAGCGAGTCCATGTTGCAGACTGGAGAACTCACCAAGATGGAACCCACTCACCAAACTAGAAATTTTCTAGGTAGATAAGAAAATTACTAAGACAAAAGTTTAAAAATAATTCAAAAATAATTATTACACGGAACAGTTTCAATTTTAAGGCATATGTGCATGATAACTAGGTAAGCATCATAGAAATATAGACTTGAAAGTAAAATAAGAAAAATGAAAAGAGGAAAAATGCACCTTTCCCATGAGTCTTGTGACAGCTGACCTTAAACAAAGTGCTATTGGGTTGTTAGTAAGCAATATAAATAGATTTAAAAGCTTGATCAAAAACTATTTATATAATAATCAAAATAAACCAGTGATGATCTTGTTAATGCCATAGTTTTTACAAGTTAAAAAAACATTTTTTTAAGTCATTTAGCCATAAAGTAATGTGTCCCAAAACGGAGACAGGCATGAACAGTGCACTGACGTTCTGAGGTTGAGGACAGACTCTCAGTTGATACTGTTGGAAATGGCAAGGACTAAAATCCAAGCAGGATAAGGTGTCTCAGAGCAGGAGAAACTACACCCAGCGCTTCACGGGACCAGTTTGTCAGTTGTTGCCTAAGACATCTACTGACCAGAATTCATCGATCCCATGAGCCTGATATTATTTTATCAAACAAATTCAGTACTGTACCAAATCTAATGCATCTTAGCACACTACCTCATATAGTTAAAATGGTCACACCGTGGGACAGGATACACCAGTGCAATAGACAACCTTTCGTGAAAATTCATATTTGAATCAGAATCAATAAAATATTTTACAGATTATATTTCTGGGAATATTAATTGTTGAGTGAGGAAATTCATTGCTTCTTCACAGCTATTCCATGACAGAAATAGCTTCAAAGAAAACCTAAAGTCCATAACTCATTGACAACTCAGCAAGACCATCTTCATATTGAAAATATTTATATTCATTTCTTCTCTATTTCATTTTTAAGTGTTAATTTCCACCTAGAGTTAAAAATCAATATTGTAGGCTAATAACATTTATTTGTATTGGAAATAAGGTAGAACATTTCAGAATCCTGTGGAACGGAGTACTGCATCCTTTGATTTGAAAAATAATACGGCACTGTGCTTTGATGTTTTCTTACTTGAAACCTCTACCTTTTCAAACTTTTGTCTCCAAAAGACCTCATAGGGGTCCAGGACTAGTGAAATGGCGAGGGTCTGAGAAATGATTGAACCAGTAGGTTTGGTGCTGCGACAGACTTTCTTGATAGTTTACAAGAGTCTGTTCTGCCACCTAGCTAGAACTTTGATCTTTCAACATTGCTTCTTACTATGACCCACAGTGAAGAAATGTCAACATGTATAATATGTAAGGGCAGATACTGTTGTGTAAAACTGTTGTTTTAGCTATATATTGTTGAAGGAGAGGAAGGGAGGAAGGGTGGCTTGAGAGAAGGAGGGAGGGGGCTGCTGTTAGTGGAAAGGACAAGAATCAAAGCCTACCTATTGACAATGACCTAGGCATGTCCTAGCCCCAGCTTTGAGCCCAGTCTCACCACTGACAAGGTACAAACCCAGCAGGCTGCCACAATCTCATCCTTTACATCTTCTAGCCCCCTATGTAACACTCTTTCCCCAGTTCAGAGCGAAGACAAAGCCCCACACCCACTCCTGTGTTAGCTTTTACTTTCAGCTTTCCAGCATCCAGGATTTTCTGTCACCAGAACTCTTTGCTAAGTGGCATATTTAAGACTAGCAGTTTACAAATGATTTTCCCATCTTGCTAGAAAAGATCCATCAATAGTTTCCTCACAAAATACATACTTCTTATCCTTCCCCCTTCTTTACCCTAAGTGAGCACATGATACACTTGCGGTATGAACTTGACTGGCCTATCTTCGCTCGGAAGTGTGCATACCCATCCAGGAGGGAAGATCAGTTAAAGCAGATATGAATGTGTAATAAACAGCTAAGGTGGTTATCACTGGTGAGGTGACGGGGAGAGGGATCTGATTCCTTTTTCATTTTCATAACTAATTGTAATGTAATCTTAGCCCTCTCATTGAAGATTTTTCACAAATAGTTCTTTAATGAAGTATGTCTTCACATTCCCATAAATATTCAGCACTTCTTAAAGCTGTGCTGCAACCAACCTGCAAGGTATGGATGTTCCTGGACTGCAGTGTGATCGATCTGTGAAGTTGACCTGATTCACACACAAGGATTGGTCCACAGTACAGAGAGCACTGTGTCTAAAAGGACAGAGCACAAATTCTGGCACAGCCGGAGATCACCTTACAAAAGTCAACCTCATCTCTGAGAAGTATACAAAACTACCTTTAAAGAGAGTTTGAGGATACACACAATTTCAAGGGAGGGAACTAAGCAGGAATATTTCCTTCCCATAGTGCTTGACTGACTGCTCTCATCCCAAACTGCCTGCTGATTATGGATCAACTAAAAGCCAAACGAATATGCCGTGTGTGTGTGTGTGTGTGTGTTCATTTCATCAGCTGGAGCTGTGTGATTTAAGCAAGTCACTTAACCTCTCTTAGCCTCAGTTCCCTGCATATGAATATTGGCCCATATATATTGAGCAGATTAAAGCTTTTTCACAAATTAGCTGTCATGATGGTTAACAAAAATAGTAGCTCCTCAATCGATGCTTAAATGACACAAAAGAATTATGTTGGCCAGCAAACTTGGTTCTTCAATAGGCTGTAATATCTGAGAGGTTTGTCTCTGTCTTAGTTATTTTATTTATCATTTTTCTGTGTTTGGAATGAATTCCTTATCTCCTAGGGAAGTTAGTTGTTTCATCAGAGAGCTATGAGAATATAAAGCATAGACCTGAGTGAGCCACAGCATCATGGGTACAGAAGGGCACTAAAAAATGGAGCATTTGTTTGATTGGATTCTTGTGCGAGCAATGCTTTCACTGGTCCTTGGGATTATCTTTTCCAGTATGCATGGTTCTCTTTCCAGATTTTAGAGAATCAATTGTCTCTTAATTCTGGGTGTGTTTAGATTGAGTGTGGTGCTTCAGCCACTGTCCTTTGTAGCTCAGTAAAGATTTCAAAAACCATAAGGCCATTTCTATTACTTCTTGCTCATTCTCGGCACCTGTCTATTCTCAATGTACTGCCTTTGAGCAATGGTGCCTCAGGTTCCTGGAGAAGGAGTTTTTAGCTTTCCTTGATCGTCATGACCTTTGTTGTATTTTTTTTATTCTTTTATTTACAGTTCTACACACTGACATTTCAGCAGCCTCACGTATGTCAAGGAGAAAAATCAAGTTACCGGTTTTGAAACACATTTCTATATAGGGAATTTAAATGCATCTGTGCACACCCACAGCACTCCAGCCTGCACTCTGCCTGAATATCCGCCAGAGCTTATGTGCTCCTCTTGGCTCACTCGCAGTAGGCCAGGTCCAAATGAACGGCTAAGCATGTCTGAAAGGAGGTCCAGAGGACAAGGGCAGTAGAAATGACTACTTCAACTCCTAATAATTCTATTACAAAAATACAACCCACTACGAAACTTCCACTTGTCTTTGTGCATTTTCTAAAGTTAAATTGAACCACGCAGAAGAGATCAGCAGCTGCTCTCTTATGAAACAGCCAGTTGTATTTTGAAATGAGCAAGCATGGCTTTCAAGATGACGAGCATTCTTGCTATTGTCATTATAGCTATTGTCACTGAGATGATGACAAGCATGACATCTTTGACATATTACAGAGTTTAATTCCTCAGGTACTCCCTTCCTTCTGGGGCTCTTACATTACCAAGGTCTCATACTGAGTGCTATTTCATAGGTGCAGGTTAGATATAATTGACAGTCACAGTCACAAAGCCAGAACCTATTGGCATAGGCAGAAGAAAGTGTTTGGTAGACACACATTGTGTGACTCAGATATTTCTGAAGAGGTGCATCTTACACATGATCCTGTCTCTATAACCTAAAGTGTCTTTCTGAGGCTGAATTTGCTCATGTTTGCCTGAGACACTTGGCGAAGGCATGATCTTTAGACGTTCCAATAGGTTATACATTTCCTTTCCTTAGGTTGTCTTTATGTGTGCTGTTTATGTATGACATAATGTAAAGTTCATGTCCTCTATAGATAATCTGAAAAGGTGGGCAAAAGCAACACAAGTACATATGGGACTTTTAATGTTAGATATTTCCTAACATGTCCATGTACCATGTCCTATACAAGACTGTAGATCCTGAGCTTTGATACAAAAATGTCTGTTGTATTCCTATCCATCCTTCTTATTAACTGATGATAGAAAAATTATATTCTCTCTATAAATGAAAGAAAGCTACCACAACATTAGACATGAAGTCACACACTAGCCTGTACCTATCTTGAAACTTGAAACCATGTATATGTGAAGAAGGCATGCTGTGTCTTTGGCAGTGTTAGCAGGAAGATCCCCGAGTAGGAAGTCAATGCTGGCTGGTATTTTAAAGCTGAAATTAGATTCTCTGCTTTGATTATTCCGTTGTGGCTCCCAGTTATATTTTAGTGTCCTTCACCCTTTCCTCCTTTATTATTTATAACCCCATACTCTTTGAGCAATGACCAGTACTAATCTGTAACCTTCTGTCCTTCTGCCTGATTCGCTGCCTTTTTTTTTTGAACCTCCAAGATTGAAGCATATATTCTGAGACTTTCTGTTAAAAAATATATTACATTTTTTCATATTTCTGAGCCTGAAATAAGAATCAGTCTTGGGTTTGCTAGTCTCATTCATTTTCAGCAGGCCTGAGAGAGAAAGAGAAAGGGAGGAAGGGAGGAAATGGATGGAGAGAGGTAGGAAGACAGAGAGATGATAAAGAATTACATTTTATGTTCATTATCATTTTTCTCACATTAAAATACAAAAATGCTTTTGAATATACATTTGTTATTGCTTTCTCTTGTTGGATAGATTAATGCTTTAGGTCTTTTTTCTTTGTGATATTTCTCCTCCTTTAACTCCCACCTCAATCCCTCTCCATCCACAATAGCTAGGCCTAAATAATAACAAAAACAAAAAATAACAATTCATTTGTTCTTGGTGTACATTAAAAAGAAGTGGGGCATAAAGCAGCATTAGCAAGAAATCCCCTGAGGACCAAAGCTTCCCCTGGTTCTAGCCTCCTGAATGGTGCCTGTCCCTGCCACAGCTGATGACTGAAATGGGATCCTCTGCCACCAGCAGCTTTTAATTTCTTTACATTGTTCAGATTGCTCTGATTCAATGCAAAGTGACAGCTTCCATTCCCGTCTGGCTCATTATCAGCTCTTACAGGAGACAGCAAAGACACACATCTTTATCTGAATGTGGAGCCTGGCCTCTATTGTGATAACAATTCACAGGCTAAGAAATAAGCTCTCCCAGTAATACAGGCATCTGTGCACATTCCACATCCAAAGGAATCCAGGGAAAGCAAAGCAAAGCAACACAAAGCAGGGGCACATCCTTTATCTCCTAGGAATCACAAACTGGAGAACTTGGATTAGTATAACAGTCACCAGGGAGAGGACAGGCAGACTTCTAGGAAAGTCCGGCTGTGAGAAGGTGACATCAAATTTGAGCTATGGATCTGAAAATGGATGGATATTGCATTGCTTTGCTAATAATCTGCTCTTGGTTGTATTTGTCCCTGAGCATTCCCTCATTGAGTAAGATATTTAGTTAGTCTATGCTAGCTAACTGTGTACTGAGATCTTTTCTATTTCTAGAAAAGACTGTGTGAGCTACCTTGGGATTTTTCCACACAGTGTAGATTTTGAAGTAAAGATGATCATATCTGGCTCAGGATTGTTCTAATCGTATTCTAGTTAACAGTTTGGGTTGTCATCCTATTGGTGATTCAGAGCTCTAGGCATGACAGCTAATACTCTCTAACACATAAGAAAGCCAGAACCAAATGTGTGTGTGATCTCCATTAAATATATACAAGGGTACCTATAGATATTATAATCTATACCAACATATGCTTTTCTGTAAGGTATATGTTGATACTGAGTGTGAGTAAGGTAACATGTTAGCCTAGTGGACTGAAGAGTAGGTGTGATGTGCTGCAGGTCATTAGCATTCCACTGGCCCAACCAAGCTACACCAGTAGCTTTAAGTTTTCCAGTAACAACATTATAAAAATAAAAAGAAATCGGATAAATTAAATTCAAATTTTATTCAGATTCATGCATAAAATACTATTTCAACACACAAATTAAATTACTGAGATTAAAATTTTAAACTTCTTTAAGGATATTTTAGTTTTATTTATTTTATTCTATGCACAAGAGTGTTTGATCTGCATCTAAGTCTATGTACAGTGTGTATTGCTGGTTCCTATGGAATCAGAAGCTGGCATCAGATCCTCTGGAACTGGAATTACAGAGAGTTGTAAGAAACCATACAGGTGCTGGGAGTCAAATCTAGGTCCTTGTGAAAGACAAGTGATGGGAGGAAAGGAAGGGAAGGACAGACACAATAAAGACTAGAAGAGTGACGGGTATACTCAGGTTATGCACAATTATTTTATATGAGAACAATGGAGTTGAGATGTGAATGAAGGGAGAGATTAGGTCACATGAACACCTGGGGAGTATTTATTTCAGGTAGCACCCTGAAATCTCCAAGACAGGAAAGCAAATTCCTATATCCTACTGGCCGCTAATATGACTTTAATTCCTCTCCTTTGAACTAACTACATCCAGGCTAGAATGACACCAAAAGATTTAAGGTAGTGAGGGTATCTGGGTGTCCTACACAGAAGAATCAGTTTAGGTCATTTATTTGAGTTTGTATTTTAATGTCTTTGTGGATTCATTTTCTTTTTAACCATATCATCTCCCTAGAAGTAAAACATGAGGCCAAGTGACATTTACGAATCTCGTTCTAACAATTCTGTGTGAACCAGAAAACTTATGAACAGCTCTGTCTCTTAAATATGGGGAACTGAATCCCTGACATGAATCGCGTGTAGCACTGTCGTGGAGCCCATGCAATGAATCTGAACATTCATGTATCGGGACACCTAGATTATTATGTATAAGTGGACTACATTAGATGTCTATCTCTAGTTTAATGGTAAGCACTGGGAAATATTCTTACATACAGACTGAACATTTAGGGTTCCTGTGTATACACAATTCTACTGTTCGTCTTTATACAAGACCCTGATTAATATCAGTGCCAAGTGTACACAAGATGAAATTGGCGGTATTTTATTCTCATTCTAAATGTGTCTCGCAAGGCAACAACAAAGAAAACCAAAGCTATCCCAATGCTTAAATCTGTGATCGCCATGCACTCTCAGGAAGCCCAGCAGCTAGATATAAGCCATTGCTTATCTCCTATTAGAATCACAAGTTATTCCCGCTCTCTGATTTAAGGCTTCTTTGGAGTGAACAAAGTACATTTATTTACCTTAGAAAGGAAATTCAGCTGAAATTCCGTATGAGTAGATTGGACTCCAAGAACAAATCTCTCTTGCACATCCTTACTTAGTAAAAGACTGTCTAAATTCAGTTCGAAATCCAGGATCAGGATAAGAGTGGATATTGCTTTTGGAATACCATAGTGAAAATAAACATATCTGAAAAGACATGCTTGCCTCTCTGGTGTTCAAAGTGAGAAAAGGCAGCAAAAGATTCAAGGGTGAATTCCTTTATCTTGCTCCTGAAGCATTTCTTAGTGTGGTCAGAAAATTGGATAACTTGTGCTTGGTGATAATTTTTCAGTTTCTTGTGGGGGGACTCTCTCATGTTTTCATTGCAAATGATATTAAGATGATTCCAAGGACGCCATGAGAGTAGAAACTACACACATCTTTCTGCATTCCGTCTTGTGTCCTTAGAGCACAATGATGCTCTGTGAATGGCAAATAATCAACATTACCCTTGGCTGAAATTGAAATTTGATTTCATATAAATTGTTCTCTAAAGAAGCCTCTATAAGTATATCCGATCGCCCACTTAGCCCCCATAGCAAACTTGTGCCCTCTCTTTAACACACAGTGGACTTATATAATTTGATTCTGAAGTAATGGTCATTCTGTGGTATTTAACTCTAACAGTTGTTTGGCAATTAAAATATTATTTATTTGCTAACTAACAGCACAAATCCATATGCCTAAGATTGATGATAGCTAAAGACACACAGACAGGCAGAACAATAAATATTCAAACCTATGGACCTTTTGCATATTACTTTGAACCCAGATTTGGGGGATTTTTTTTCCTTATGCAACAATTCAAACTTTCAAAAGTATTGTTATAACTATTCAGAAGTATTTCTATAGCACTGAGTCAAGTAAAATATATTTTTTATAAGTAGATTGTGTGTGTGTATATGTGTGTGTATGTGTGTCATAGAGTGTCCTGATAGATTTTTTTTCTACAGGATTATCTTTAACTAGGGTAAAGTTATATTTCATATGAAAGGAATCAAAACAAGTGGAGGCTATCAATTCAAACTACTTCCCTCCATCTATCTAGCAGGCAGGGAACTCTGTGCCAGTGGAGCTGAACACTTTTTTAAAAGAAAAAAAGTTTTTTGATATAGCCATCAGGTAACTTTATGCCCAGTGGAGATCCCCTTGGTGGAGAAGGAAGAAGCTGAGCCATTGTTGAAGGAAGGCCACTAGTTAGTTCCTGGCCCCCAAATAATCACACAGAAACTGTATTAATTAAGTCACTGCTTGGCCCATTAGCTCTAGCTTTTTATTGGCTAACTCTTATATATTAATTTAACCCATTTTTATTAATCTGTGTATCACCACGTGGCTGTGGCTTACCGGCTAAAGTTCTGTTCTGTGTCTGTCTCTGGCAGGGGCTCCATGGCTTCTCTCTGACTCTGCTTTCCTTCTCCCTGCATTCAGGTTAGTTTTCCCTGCCTGCCTAAGTTCTGCCCTATCAACAGGCCAAGGCAGTTTCTTTATTCACCAATGGTGTTCACAGCATACAGAGGGGAATCCCACATCAAGCCATTGCTGCAAAGACTCTCTTACGGAATGACCAACAGGCTGAGTTCAGGTCAGGACGGCTCAGAGTTTTTCTGTTTAAAGTTCTTCTTACCTCCCTACACAAAAGCTAAAAGAAGCCACACTTGCCACGTCAGGAAATCCTTCACAGGCTTACAAATAATCAGATCCACGTGTGTTCGTGCGTTTATATCTTAGAAAGTCGACTTAGACATAAGTTCATTGTTTTTAAGCAGGAAGCAAACATTTGGCTCCAACTCTTCTGGCCACTGTTCTAAAGCACTTCTGAATTTTTAGATGCTATACAGAACGTGGGTGAGGTGCGTCTCCCCTAGTGAACAAGTGGCATCCGAAACAGCCGTGTTCAACCAGAGGGGCCTCTTGCGATTCGCCTGATGTTGAGCAGGAATCCGCGCTCCAGTTCCCACCTGCTGCCGGGAGCCAGCAGCGTCGCTCTGCTGCAGGTGAACCCAGCGCTGAACCACTTTCACAGTCCAGAAAGCATGACATTCCTTGTTACCAGTGGGAGGAAAGGCTAATTGAGAAGTGTGTATAAAGGCTGTAATGAGTAGCATTTACATGTATTGATTAGAAGTAGGGCCACCGTTTCTCATTTATCACCACCAGCAGCTGTGAAAATTTCCCCACGTCGATTGGCACGGCTCCTACTCCCGCTCCTCCAGCCCTTTATTGCCTTTCTCCCCCTTCCCCTCCTGAACCGGAGCGCTGATCCACCAGCTGGAATGGCCTGGTAATTACTCCAGCTCCTCCACCAGCTGCCACAATTGCCAAACCGCTGGAGTGAAAAATTCCATCCTGCATTTCCGATTTTTTACATTACCATTGCATAATCATATTTGACGAATAATTAACCTGGGTTAATACTTCAGGGAGCCATTTGCAAGTAAATTGATAAGCTGAGTGCTGTAAGGGCTCACGGAGACTGAGGACTTTGGGAGTGGACCGCTGCTGCCAGGGCTGGCTCTTGGGCCGTACTCTTTCTGACCACCACACTGACCAAGGCTGCCACTTGAAAGAAGAGCTGGTCAGTTGGGAAAGTAAGGTCACCCTGTGCGGCCGGTATCTTTTTCTTAAAGGACTACCTTACTTGTTGGTAACCTAAGTGTGGAATGGGCATTTAAATGCCCCAAGTCCGTTTTCGGAAATGTGCTAATTCAAGAGGATGTACACTGGTATTCAGCAAAATACAAAAAATATTTTGTCTTTGTCTTTGAACTGTCAGCCTGAGCAGCGGGAAGCAACGTCCTTCCTGTCCACAGCAGCCATTTTAGAAGCAGAGGAAAAAGAGATACAGAATAATGTGTGGGGGGGTGGGGGGAGAAGAGAAAAGGTCCTTACACTTCCCAATCAAGAAAGTTGAACTAGCCAGGCTGTAGACCCCAGGAAGCAGGGAGCAATAGCATCTAAAGATCTAAATTCAAATTTGTTGGCACAGTTGGTAACTGTAACTTTTTTGTGTGTGACCAGCTGGTCTAAGGAGTTTTTTTTTTCTCTCACTTTCACTTTCTTAATTTGAATACTTCCTGACTTCTAGTCTTCTCACTTTTAATTTAGGGCCGTGTTCTCTTCCAAGAAGAATGACAGAGGTAAATGACAAGCCTGTGACTTTAGACATGTTTGGGTCATTCGCTGGACTTTGGCATATGAGCCCAGAGTTCTTATAATAACAGCTCAGCAGAAGTCAGCTCTGAGCGCCATTGCTACTCAGGGCCACAAGAAAAGTTGGTGCCTATCAGATTCAACTGGACCACTAAGTGAAATCAACAGACCCAAACAACCTAATACAATCAGTCACCTACTGATGGAATTAGATGTCGCTGTTCATGTGACTTGTCATTGATCTGACCGGAAACAGTTCAGGGTAAAAGTAGCCCAAAGTCCCGAAATCCTGAGTATGGAGTGTTCTGTGGGATGAGAATTGGGAAGTAGAAAGGAAATAAAATCATTTTATTTGGAACATAGTTTCAGGACTTGACCTTTTTCTTTTAGAGTTTTGATACGGTGCTATATTGACATCCCTCTACGTTAGGAACATCGTCCCTGCTCAGTGGTGTGTGAGGTTATCTCCTTGACATGAGTGTTATAAATTCCTGGGGACAGTGAAACAAGCCAAGCCAGCTCATGAAATATCATGTTCTGTTTTATTCTTAGCTACTGACAAGCAGGAACCTGATGCTTGTCAAATATACACTGTGAACATGTCTCATACCGTTTGCATGCAGTCGCATGGTATTGCAAGCTACTGAGGCCAGGAGAGTCTGCCTATATCATTCCTCACGATGCCTTTGAGCAATGTAGTCGCAGTTGCTCAAGCCCACATGTGACTAAGAGGAGAGTGTTCTCATCAGAGCAAGGCAGCTACTGTGCATAGCATAGCCTGTGAGCTGTGTTGAGTCAGGAGCACCCAGTGAATGGTTCTGCTTTCTGAACTGAGTGTTGAGTAAGGGACAGCAGGGTATCCCAGTGTCTTATGTCTGCAACGGTAAGTTGAGAGACCAGAGACCTGTCTCTCAGTACTTATTGTGTTTCAAAATGGTCATGTGAATTTACTCATGGGATCCGAATAGAAAAATCTTTTCTCTATATTGCAACCTTTCTTACAAGTACTCTCATTTTGACTTGCATATGTCATTGTTGGCCAGTTGAATGAATCCCCCTAAATAGAATGGATATTTAATGATTCATTGATGGCGTGGTAGATATTGTACAGCACAAGTGTAAGGGGGGAGTCATAGTCACAGAGTGCACAGTGTGAAACCCATGTTAGCTGTACCTGCAGGCCAAGGGGCTAGAACATAGAAAAGGGGCTAGATGCTCCAGAAATGATTTTGAAAGGAATGTGTTTTTCTTATGTGACCATGGATGGAAATAACACTCATTGTATTACTGAAGAAAACCATAGAACAATTGTTCTCTAGTGTATGAGATAATTATCTGGCTAGATTTTAAAACAAATTGTTGAACCTACACCCAGAGACTCATATTCAATATGAATTTTAAAGCCCAATAATTTTCATTTCAATCCATCAATTACCAGACAGTATGGCTTCTACTTCAGGAACCATTGTGAGTCTAAGGAGCTGCTTGCTCGGTGGTAAAGTGCTTGCTGTACAAGGATGAAAGCCTGGGTTTGCATCCGCAGCACCCATAAGAAGTCGATACGGTGGCATGTGTCTGTAATCACAATACTGCACACACAGGAGGATCCCAGGGAATTGTGGTCCAGGGATCTAGCCCAAGTGCTGAACTATAGGTTCTGTGAGAAACTTTCAAAAGCAAGGTAGAGATAAGGAATGATTCCAATGTCAATCTTTGGCCTTCAAGCACTCACTCATGGTTGAGATTCCCCCTCAAAATCATTGCTAACGGAATCTACAGGTCATAATGTTAGATACAGAAAGGAAAATTAAGTTCAATACACAAATCGTGAAGAAATAATGACATCCTATGAGAGAGAGAGAATATGAAATTGGGTGGGTAGAGAAAGGCTGGGAGGTGTGGGAGAAGAAAAACATGATCAAAATATATTGCACAAAAATTTTAAATAGAAAGAAAATGGAAAAGATATCCTGTGACAAGTATATGAGACGTATCACAAGAAGTTTGACTACATTTATAAGGAAAAAGTTATACTCATTGATGGAAACTTTGAAAAATGCTGAATATATTCTTTTACTCACCAATTCAAGTGTTCACTGTATATCAAGTGCCATCCTAGGTCAGGTCTAGCAGTAAGCAATGTGTCAAAATTTGCAACACTTATAAGTTTATTTGCTGCAAATGAGAATATCAAAATGATATCCCACATGAAGACGACAATAAGCTAAATCAATAAAAATAGAATCAATGAATCAGTAAAAGTAGAAAAATCAAGTACTAACTATGAGCCTATATTTAATACCACACCAGAAGAACTACTCAACTATACTCATTACAAGATAATTATTAATATTAGTAACTTCATTAATATAATGTGTTAAATCAATAACTCTATTACTTTTGAGAATGCTGCTCTTAGTATATGAGACAGTATTTGATGAAGAAGGAAAATGTCATGAAATACTAAGAAAGACAGGTTGTATACTTAATCGGATGGAATCGTTGTGAAAGGAGGAATGAACAAAATACTTCACTGTGACTCATGGGAGGCAATCCCTCTAAACCAGAAATAGATGAATTCTCCCCATTGCCATTGTTCTCTAGCATTGTTTGAAAGTTCACATAAATACAATGAATAATAAAACTAAGACCAGTGAAAGAGGAGAGAAAATTATGGTTCTGTGATGACAGTATGATTAGATGCACCTTGGAAATCCAAAGAAACAACTAAATGTTTTGAAGTAATAAGCAAGTTCACCACAAGTGGATGGCTTCGGGATAAATACACAGGGAGCGGTTGTATCCCACAGAATAGTAATAACATAATAAAAGGTGCAAAGCCATGAATTATCAACATGTAACATCTTCACAAAGAAAACCATGAGGTTTTATTGAGAACCATAAAAGAGTACTTGAATAATTGGGTTGTTTGTTTTCTTGACTCTGCTTTTTCCTTAGTTCTTTGTGTATTCTGGATATTAATCCTCTGTCAGCTACACAGCTAGGAAAGGGTCTCTCCCACTCTATGGGCTTTCTCTTCACTTGATTGGTTATGTCCTCAGCTGTACAGAAGCTTTTTAGTTTTATGAGGTTCTACTTGTCAAGTGCTGGCTTTTTTTTTTTGGGCAAATGGATTCCTATTCTGAAAGTCCTCTCCTACACTTATGTCTCAAAAAGCTCTGCCCGTGGTTTCTTCTAGTAGTCTCAGCATTTCAGGTTTAACATGGAAGTATTTGGTCCATATGGAGTTAATTTCTACAGGGAACCGATACAGGGCTAATATCATTCTTCTGAATGTGGGCATCCAACTCCCACAGAACCATTTGGAAACGTTCATTCCATTTCTGTATAGGACTACCATACAACAAAGTGGTGCTTCATTTACCCAAACTAAGTTTTCATATAATTTCAATCAAAATCCATATTGGATTACTTGGGTGGAGTCACAAAACCCAAGTCTGAATAAAAAAACATTAAACAAGTGTGAAAAGTTTGAGGAGTTTGTTGGAAGTCATGGGCTTAGAATAGACTTCTCTACTGTGTATAAAAGTTTGTTATAATGGTATAAACACCAGATGTCACCAAATGTATTATTAGGAGTTGATGCTCCTTATGATAGCATTTTACTGTTAGCATAGATGATTTCACTTTTCTGCATGCTTATAAACTATAGAGGAACAGCACAATATTGTCTTTAGGGACAATACAATATTGTTTGTATTGTAATACAAGATGTCTAAACATTAGACCATGTTTACACTCTGAGAATTAAATGAGAGACAATTGAAGTTTACAGGCAAAATATCTGACCTGTGATGGACCTATAGTATTGTTTCAGGAGAGCTTTATTACTTACTATAGTCTGACTGGAACACCCCATCTTTACTTTCTCATCAATGGGATTATAGTCCAAGTGTCCTCCCTCCCTATCCAGAGAGGGAAGCTGTCACTGGAGGGTCAGCTTCATGAGCACAAGACCTGGGCAGTGACACAAACCTATGCACAGAAGGACCTGGTGTGTATTTCAATGTTCTGTCACTCACCATCTGGAGCCTTTAACTGTTTGAGCAAGGACCATGTGTTTTCGTTTTGCGATGGCACAGAAGATACATTGTCAGCTCTGTAGATGGCAACCCGTCTTTCCGAATTCATGGCCATTCCACAGCTACATAGGGCTTCACCATTATTGAAGTATTAAGAGTTTGCATTGTGAAGATTTGTTCCTGCAGGAGAAGCTGCCTTTGCCCGAGGAATGTAACATTTTAGCAA